>CM034305.1:94243210-94405673 GCA_019925795.1 Dendrobium chrysotoxum | reverse complement strand
CCTCAACAAAAGTAAATAAGCACGAAATTGGAGTCTGCGTAGTCCAGACACAGAGTAAAGGTGGTGAGGAATGCCTCCCAGGGACTCTGTCGGGCTCTCTCAACCGGTAAGTAAAACCAACTACCTGACTGTTCATTTCAAACAGCAGAATAGAAGGTGAAAGGATCCCGTCTCCTCCTGCTCCTTTCGGAACAGCGGATAGGGGTGACTCAATACTTCTGCCTGACCTCAGCAAAAGTAAATAAGCCACGAAATTGGAGTCTGCGTAGTCCTTTTACAGAACATCCAGAGTAAAGGGGTGGTGAGGAATGCCTCCCAGGGACTCTGTCGGGCTCTCTCGACCGGTAAGTAAAACCAACTACCTGACTGTTCATTTCAAACAGCAGAATAGAAGGTGAAAGGATCCCGTCTCCTCCTGCTCCTTTCGGAACAGCGGATAGGGTGACTCAATACTTCTGTCTGACCTCAACAAAAGTAAAATAAGCCACGAAATTGGAGTCTGCGTAGTCTTTTACAGAACATCCGGAGTAAAGGGGTGGTGAGGAATGCCTCCCAGGGACTCTGTCGGGCTCTCTCAACCGGTAAGTAAAACCAACTACCTGACTGTTCATTTCAAACAGCAGAATAGAAGGTGAAAGGATCCCGTCTCCTCCTGCTCCTTTCGGAACAGCGGATAGGGGTGACTCAATACTTCTACCTGACCTCAGCAAAAGTAAATAAGCCACGAAATTGGAGTCTGCGTAGTCTTTTACAGAACATCCAGAGTAAAGGGGTGGTGAGGAATACCTCCCAGGGACTCTGTCGGGCTCTCTCAACCGGTAAGTAAAACCAACTACCTGACTGTTCATTTCAAACCGCAGGATAGAAGGTGAAAGGATCCCGTCTCCTCCTGCTCCTTTCGGAACAGCGGATAGGGGTAACTCAATACTTCTGCCTGACCTCAGCAAAATAAATAAGCCACGAAATTGGAGTCTGCGTAGTCTTTTACAGAACATCCAGAGTAAAAGTGGTGGTGGGGAATGCCTCCCAGGGACTCTGTCGGGCTCCCACTCAACCGGGTAAAGTCTGATGTCTGCTTGATCAGAGCGAGACGACCAGGGTAAGGGTCTGATGTCTACCAGAGCGGCAGGACAGTCAGGGTAAAGGTGTGGTGAGCTATGCCTCGCAGGGCTCTGCGGGGTGCTCCCAACCAAGTAAAGCCTGATGTCTACTCGGCGCATATCCTGTAGCAGAGCAATCAGGGAAAAGAGGTGGTGAGATATGCCTCGCAGGGGCTCTGTGGGGCACTCTCAACCAGGTAAAAGTCTGATGCCTACCGGCGCATATGCCTGCAGTAGAGCGATCAGGGGAAAGTCATCCTCAACCATACCCTAACACGCATACGTGTAGGGATGGGAAGAGGAGTAGTAAATGGAAAATTTCAAAGGGAGAAGGGTCATCTAAGGAGTTTCAAACTAGTGTTTTGGGTACAATGTGGTAGAGGACAAGTCGTCGTGGCCACGAGTATCCAAATGCCAGTGAAACTGCCTAGGCGAAACCAAGATCATACAAACCTGGAAGCACCAGAATGATGCCTCGAGAGACCATGGGAAAGGTACGCCCTCAACAAAGTGTGAGAGGGGTAATCTCATTCCCACTGAGTAGCTAAAGTAGCAAGGAGGACACACTTGCTACAGAGAAAAGGACTATATCATGGAGAAATAATCATATAAGACTACAGTGGTACACCCACATAAGCTAGCGGGACCCTGTAGAGGCGGAAAGCAACATAAACACATCCAAGGGACCACTCACAGCAAGAGTCGGGTCGCGGTGGGAAAGTATGTTACTACAAGACAAGTGAAATGATTTTTTGCTAGAAAATCAAAGTTCACTAAGAAGCGACGCTAACATCTGAGACTTGATGTACTGCATCACAACCAGAAAAGCATACAAGAGTACCGAGGGGACATACTCGCCACTAAGGGGGAGTAAGATTGCATAGGAATGATATTTATGAAAAGCTCACAGTAGTGGTACCCACACAAACTGGTGGGACCCTGTGGGAAGTGGAATAATATCAGTACATCCGTAGAGCTACCCTAGCAGCTGAGAGTAGAGTACGAATGAGAGAGAGAGTAAAGTAGAAACTAAGCTGATTTTCCGCTAGAAAATCAAAGCTCTCAAGTCAGTGATGCTAACACCGGTAACCAGGCGTACTGCAACACTACTGGGGAAACAGCTCAGGATGGCGAGGAGACACACTCGCCATTGAGGGAGATGATTTATGAGTAAAATCAATAAACATCAAACATCACAGCGGTAACACTCACCCTGACCAGGGGGACCCTGTGAGAGGCAGGAGCGACACTACCAGACCCATAGGACTGCTCTAGTAGCTGGGAGCAGGGCAAGGGTGAAAAAAAGTAGGTCACTAAAAGAAACTAGAGAGTTGATTCCCTGCTAGGGAATCAGAGCTCGCGAAGGTGGGATGTTAACATCTTGAGCAAGATGTATCACACCACTAACAAGGACTATCATGATTGTAAAAGATCATAATAATCACAAGTGTAAACTCATCCTTGAAGCAATCACTCAGACGCTTCGTAGGAGAGGAAAAGAAAGACTTTGGGGAATTTGAGCTCTTAGAGAGTATTACCGGGTTCCACCTGTGACAAGGGCAACCGGTTTTGCTCTACTGAGAGCTTCCCTCTTTTATTGTATAGGTGCATATATTTTTTTATATGTTCACAATCATAGACTAAATATGTCTCGTACTGTCGAAGATAACACCCGGTAGAGGGAACGTTTACCATATCCGTGTGTTACTCCTAGTATGGGACATCCTCTAATGATTGGAACTCAAAGAGGGATATAGGATTGGCTTTGATAACCCAGGCCACATTCACCACATGAATAAAACTGGGGGCACAATCAGAACACGATTGGTATGTGAATGAAATTTAGGTTATGATAGTGGATCGACATTACCCTCCCTAGCTAGAGCAGGTTGGTATGGACCCAGTACAAAAGAAGTCTGAATTGATTTTGATATCCCAGACCACACTTGGGAGCACCAAGTGAAACTGGGGGAACAGAGAGGGGGAACTCTCAAATTACCAGAACTCAGAAGAGGAAGGTACAATAAGTGCGAAACTTTTATCAGTCCTTAAGAATGGTCTATAATCAGATGGTGGGGGCAAAATATTTTTGTGCATGGATTTTTAAAAGAATATGGCAAGCATTTAAACAAACTCAATAGTGGGACCACTAAGAGGTGTTTAAGCCCTTACCAATCAATCTGAGAGAAGTCTGATTCACACATTTCCTAAAGAGTGAAAATTTTATCAGAGAGTAAAAGAACTATTTTTAGAAATGAAAAAAAATTAACCTCTGAATCGTCTTGAACCTTAGAAAAGGTTCAGAAAGTTCAGCAATATAGGTTGACTCCATCTAAACCCGAGAAGGTTAGGGATTTAAATTTTGCTAACCCAGCTTAAGCTCCCTACAAGCTAAGCTGGGCTTTCTCCCTTATATATTTTGAATAAATATCTAATTCAAAAGGGTGTAAATTAGAGAGAGAAACTGAATCTTCTCAATCTTCTTGCATGAAATATTTTTATATCTAATAGAACATCCTTGCACGATGATGAGTCCAAAATCACGATTTTCAAACTCAAGTATCACAAATATCCGAGGTATGAATTTTCTGAGACTTAGAGATTTACAAGAAAGGGAAGCCATTTACTTATCCACTTTGGGTTCATTTTGAGCCCCTCAACTTGATTTGGCGCACTGCGCATCTTTTGATTACTTGATACACTTTGTGCATCTTTAACCTTGTGGCGCATTTTGCGCAACTTTCCACTTTTGATACACTTTGTGTATCTTTGATTTTTGGCGCACTGCGCATCTTTTCACTTTTGATACACTTTGTGTATCTTTCATTTTGTAACTGGCTCCCTTTCCAAACCTCTAAAGGAAAACTTTCTCAGTTGTAAGATTATCTTCCAAACATAAGAGAAGAAAAACTCATTCTCTCGTGCGAGGAAGAAGAATCCACAGAGCAAATCCAATCCTATGATGAGAATGAACGACTTGAATAAGAAAATTATGAGATGGATTCATCGGCCTGCGAAAGATGCCTATGGGATAGAAAACTGCAAGACGATTGAGAAAATATGCGTCTCTAAATCTAATTTCAATTTGACATAGATTTTAGTTCAAAATAGGAAATCATCCCAAGCAAGGGATGAGAGAGAAGGCATACATTTTTTTTGAATCATTATAATCGTCCTTCAAGCGTTTAGAGGAGTCAACCACCAATTACTTAATTTTCTAAAGAAGACGGGTAAATCTTTCATTAGGAAAAATAAATTCTATACTTTCCAAGGAAAAATTCTCTAAAAGGTTTACTTCGTGTTTTAAACTCTCAGACTTTTCTCAGATCAATCTTTCTTTTAAAAACTTTGCATATTAAATTTAAAGATCCCACCATTGAAAATAGAACTTGAATCTGTATTTGGACTGATATGGGTCAAGATCTGGCCTAGAAGAGTTCAGACAAGGGAGATGATAGAGACTAGAGTTTATGTCAGTGTACGAATCATATCATCTCACCTCATCACCCCTAAGGATAGCCTCATACTTCTCGCAACAAACATCGTGTGGTAGAGGACAAATCGTCGTGGCCACACAGACTGTCGAAAAGTGAAGAAGCCCCTCCAAAGGGGGTACATATACAGGGGAGTATTTGCAGGCGGTAAGGAGACCCCCTCCCTCCCGAAGAGTGAACTCAGGCATAGTACTTTTTCAAGTACTGCCCGTTGATGACAGGCATAGGGTGAACACCATTGGCATCAACGAGTAGGTAGGCACCACCTTCATAAACTTGCTCTACAGCAAAGGGGCCTTCCCAAACAGGCTCGAACTTACCACTTCGGCGACGGCGCGAAATGATAGGTCTGCGTAAAACAAGGACCAACTCGCCAACCCGGAAAGCACGGGGTCGGACAAGGCGATCATGTGATCGAGCCATACGTGCCTGGTATAGTTTGAGGTTCTGATAAGCTTGTAGGCGAAGCTCTTCTAAACCATCAAGCTCTTCCGTCCGTAGTCGGGCGTTATCTTCGTGGGAAAGATTGTGGCTGACTGCCACACGTAACGAGGGGAGCTCGACCTCAAGCGGGAGGACGGCCTCGACCCCGAAAGCCAAAGCATATGGGGTGGACTGAGTAGGAGTACGGTACGTAGTCCTATAGGCCCATAGTGTTTCGGGAAGTCTATCGTGCCACTCTCGTTTGTTTGCAACCAGGATTTTCCTTATTAATTGCACGAGAGTTTTATTGAATGCTTCCGCCAAGCCATTAGCCTTGGGATAGTAAATTGAAGAGTATCGCCAATTGATGTTATGGCGGCGGGCAAATCTGGCAATTTTGGTGCTTCTAAATGACGGGCCGTTATCTGAGATGATACGGCGCGGGACACCAAAACGATAGACAATATGATCACGAAAGAAACGCATCACATCTTCTGATTTGACTTCCTTAAGTGGCACAGCTTCTGCCCACTTAGAGAAGTAATCAGTGGCAGCTAAAATGAACCTATGGCCCTTAGAGGAAGGAGGGTCAATAGGACCCACTACATCCGTGCCCCAGCCCTCGAATGGCCAAGATGATACAGTAGGGTGCAGCGGATTAGGGGGTTGGTGAATCACCGTGCCATGAATTTGGCACTGGTGGCACTTTCTAGCGTGCTCCATACAATCACGGATCATAGTCGGCCAATAGTAACCGAGGCGTTTAATTCTGCCTTTCATTCTTGGTCCGGACTGATGGGCACCGCAAAGACCTTCATGTATCTCGCCCATGACCTTGCGAGCCTCCTCGTTGTTGAGGCAACGCAACCACAGTTGGTCGAAAGAACGTCGATACAAGGTATCGTTCACATAAGTGAATGATAGGGCTCTCTTTCTGACCTGGGCAGCAAGAGATCTATCATCTGGAAGCCTGCCATGCTTCAAATACTCTATAAAGGGTACTCTCCAATCTGATTCTTCCTCAACTGAGAATACTGTGAGGGTCTGATCGGGAGAAGACAGGTCTGCGGGGCATAGGGCTTGACGACACTGGACAACGATAGACAGTGGGTTGCCAGTTGGGTCAGCCAGTTCCTTTGCTAACTTAGCTAATGCATCTGCCTTGCCATTGGCAGATCTAGGGATTTTAGCTAAGGTCACTTCAGGAATCAAGCAAAAGAGCTCCATTGCCTTGCTGTGATAAGGCAAGAGCTCAGGTTTAAGCACTTTGTAGACTCCCGCTACTTGATTTATGATCAGTTGTGAGTCTCCAAAGATTTTCACCCGCATGACATTCATCTGAATGGCCAACTCTAGTCCTAAAATCAGAGCTTCGTACTCAGCTTCATTATTAGTACGGGGTTCTGAAAGACTGTAGGAATATCTCAGAGTGTGACCTTCAGGGGATACGAAAATGAGGCCCAGACCTACCCTAACTATAGGAGTTTCATTCGGGCTCAAGGCTCTAACGGACGACGCACCGTCAAAGTAAAACTCCCAAGTAGGGGACTCCTGCTCCACCGCACTCATGATTAGCTCGTCAGGCAGCTCATCATTGAGTGGGGAGTCTGCAGGGATCGGGTGAGCAGCAAGAAAATCAGCTAGAGCCTGTCCTTTAACGGCCCGCTGAGGGACAAAAGTGATGTCAAACTGCAGTAGGATCATAGACCATCGTGCCAGACGACCTGAGAGGGTCGGACGGGTCATCAGATACTGCAAGGGGTTGACTCGAGAGATTAGGTTGACCTTGTGTGAAAGCATATAATGCCTAAGCTTCTGTACCGCGAAGATCAAAGCTAAACACTGCTTTTCCATCGCGGGGTACTTCAGCTCTGCGGGTATCAACCGTCTACTGAGGTAGTACAAGGCATTCTCCTTGCCTTCCTCATTCTCTTGAGCCAATAATGCACCCAAGGACTCATCCAGGGCCGTAGTGTAGAGAATTAACGGCCTCCCCGGGATGGGTGCAGCTAAAACAGGGGGGTTTATCAGGTAGCGCTTTATACTCTCAAAGGCCTCCTGACAACGCTCATCCCAGTGAAAGCGGGCGTCTTTCTTTGCTAGGGCAGCAAAGGGGTGACACCTACCGGACAAATTGGAGATAAATCTCCGCAGGAAGGCTAACTTTCCTTGAAAAGACCTTAGCTGGGTAAGACTTTTAGGGGGTTTTAGATCTACTATGGCTTTGATCATGGAAGGGTCAATCTCAATGCCACGGTAGCGAACTATAAACCCCAGGAACTTTCCTGCACTAACTCCAAATGCGCATTTTAGAGGGTTCATTTTCAAATCATACTTGCGTAGGCGTTCAAAAACGATTCGTAGATCTCGAAGGTGATCTCCGCGGACCTTGCTTTTGACTACCAGATCATCCACATAGCATTCAACTTGCTCGTGTATCATCTCGTCGAAGATAACAGTCATAGCACGTTGATAAGTGGCCCCGGCATTCTTGAGACCAAAGGGCATCACCTTGTAGCAGAACACACCTATAGGTGTGCGAAACGCAGTAAACTTTTCCTCTTCGGGGTCCATCTTTATCTGATTGTAACCAGATGAACCATCCATGAAGGAGAAAATGCTATGGGACGACGCTATATCCACCATAAGCTCGGGGATAGGAAGAGGAAAATCATCCTTAGGACATGCCTTGTTTAAATCACGAAAGTCGATACAGACACGAATCTGCCCGTTCTTTTTCCGGACTGGAACAATGTTGGCAAGCCAAGTAGGGTACTTCTCTTCACGAATGAAATCGGCCTCTATAAGCTTCTTAGTCTCAGCGATCACCTGTTGTTCTATTTCTAACCTCATCCTGCGAGGTGCTTGTTTAACAGGGACTGCATCAGACTTAATGGCTAGTTTATGGACTGCTACATCTGGATTTAGACCAGGCATCTCGGTGTAGTTCCAGGCAAAGCAATCTTTAAACTCTGAGAGTAGCTCGATGTATTCTTGAGCCTCTGAGTCAGATAACAAGACACTATGAAAAATAGGTCTAGGATCTGATTCAGTGCCTAAGTTTACCTCACACAATTCGTCCATGGCAGAAGTGATGCCATCTTCAAACTCTTGAGGAGCATCGAGTACTCTATCCTCATCATCACCCGGGTCTTCTTTATCGGTAAGAGAAACAACCGGGTATGAGTGGGAAACCGTTCGGATGTTAGCATGGTTAGGTGAGCTCTGCTCGACATAACCTAAACCTTGCTTAGTTTGAGGCATATCAGTCCGCCAAACACGAGCCTGTCGTAGAGCTTGTTCATCTGACCAAGTCGAGATGACTGCACCCCGCTCTACACAGTCTTCCACGAAAGGGGAAAAATAACGAGGGGCAGTTGTGACCCTGTTATCTATAGCGGTCTCCGCTGAACCCTGACTCCCAGGACCCAGTGGGGCACCTACACTATGGGATAACGAGGCACACTCACTAGCTCGTGGTGGCACAAAGGTTTCGTACAGAGGAGGCGGAGGGCGACCTCTAACTTGTAGTGCGCCACCATCACTGGTAGAGGGGGTAACCAAAGATCTTTGGTGAGACTTCTCAACTCTTATTCCACGTATCTGACGGGATAGGGACTGTTGACTAGTGGTCTGACGTCGGGGGTCTACTTCCTCGTCTGAACCACTGTCAATAACTAAACCACCCTCGGGTATCAGGTACCTACAAAAGGTAGGCAGTGAACTATAATCAGTGAAGTCCGGGGCTGGTGAGGGAGCTGAGCGATGAGGGGTAGTGATCATCTCATCGTCAGAGGAGTCAGACTCGACAGTCAAAGGAGAAGCATAAAGATATGAGGGAGGAGGGATTTGAGTATCGTAGTTTCGCGGCGGGCGAGTCGATCCTCTACCTCTACCTCTACCTCGCTCTCCCCTACCTCTACTAGGGGGAACATCGTGCCCAACTGCAAATTGGAAAGGAGATCTAACAGGATCTGCAGTGGAGGTATCTGCCTCAATACTAACCTGTGACGGACCTTGCACAGGTAGCTGTACAGGACCCTGTACAGTACTGGCAGGTATCACTGGTGACTGGGCAGAAGGAGGTTTACTCTTCTTACGAGGTATGTAATGCTCAGCATCATCGTAAATAGAGACCTCATGCACGGAAAAGGGTTGGGTATCCCCGGGAATGGAGTACTCGACTTCATTCCTCATATACTTCATACATTGGTGCAGGGTGGAGGGCACCATTCCATACTCATGAATCCAGGGCCTTCCTAAGAGAGCCCTGTATGAAGTATCTGCCTCAATCACATGAAACTTCGCCTCAGTAAGGAAATTTCCAAACTTCAGGGGTAGGGTGATAGACCCTAGGGCACGCTGTCCTTGGTCATTGAAGCCTTTCAACATAATCTTATCGGAGGTTAACTTCAGATGACCCAGGGAGAGGCTCTTCAAGGTTTCGTAACTCAGAATGTTTACTGAAGCTCCTTGGTCAATGAGGACCCTGTTCAACTCATAACCATTGACTTCAGCGGTGACATACAAAGGACGATTGTGATCAGAGGTACCCAAGAGGAGATCACGATCTGAAAAGGTAATGCACGGCATCTCTCTCAAAAGGCATGCATCTCCAACAGATTCGGAAGCAAAGAAGGCTTGATAGGACTCTGGCTCGAGTAGTGCTTTTACCAGGGTCTCTCTCAAGTCAGAAGACATCATCAAAGCGTCATAGACACTGAGAAGGGCAGGAATTTTCCTTAAATGGGCCAACACATTGTAATCGACCTCCAGCTGAGGGCCTTTCCCTTTCTCCTTAGACTGCTCTTGGGAGGAAGGGATAGGATCGTCCTGCTGGGTAACAATGTTCTTATCTTTCTCTTTTGTATTCTTAGCCATCCTAGGTGGAAGAACCTTCCCTGAACGCAAGTGAACTTCCTGTATCGAGTCATCTTTGACAGGAGATTCACTTGGTTCAGCGGTGATGGCCTGTGTTGGCTCCAAGGAAAGCGACTGGAGTGGGTTCTCGGATTCATCTTCTGAATCCATGTAACAACCACCCTCCGGAATCATAAAGACCGGTTCCTCATCACACTCAGACTCTTCGTCACATGCAGAATCATCACAAGAAACATGTAAAATATTGAAAGAGCGAGTGCTAGAAGAAATAAAAGTAGGAGCAGAACACCAGAAGTAGCCAGAATCACCTTCTTCTATTATTTCATCATCAGTTGAAGGGAGAACGAAATCCTTCAGCGTAAGTGCTGGAAGGCGTCCCGTCTTCCCCTCAGAGGTTACAACAAACTTTTCCTTTTCATACATCTTTTTATTACATAAAATAGGAAAAGAAATGTGCTCAGTAGGCACTACAACAGGAGAAGAAAAAGGTGCTGGCGAAGAAGCTGGGCTGGCAACTGTCGATTTGGCCTGGGTAGGCCTCCTCTCAACTGCCTCTGAACTCTGAACTGTCTGCCGGATCATCTGCCTCGTCTTCCGAGAGAGTGCTAACTGCCACTCCCCCTCAGAACCTCTGGGTGATCTGCTACGACTGCTCTGTCTGCCACTCTGGCTGTCACTACAACTACTGGAGCCCGAGATCATCTGAACTGTCTGAGGTGTCTTGCCCTTGGGCTGAACCAAGTCGCTGTCCTGTAGGTGGATCTGCCCACTAGCCATGAGCTTCTCAACTCTGTCCTTGAACACATAGCAGTCTTCTATGACATGCCCGATATGTCTGTGAAATGGACAATAGAGTGGGTGTTCTGTCTGCCCCTCCTCTTCCACTCTATTGTTGTTCGGGAATGTTAAGATGTTTCTCTTAGTAAGGAACTTGAAGATCTTCATCACACTTTCCCTTTTAAAGGGATATTCCTTACTAAGCTTCTCCCGTAGGTACTGCTGACTCTCTGGGGTCCTACGGGAGGGTCTAGCCTGCACTGCTGACTGGCCCGGTGTGTGAGACTGCTGAGGTGGTGCTGAACTGACTGAGGGCTTCTTGCCCTTATCTGATGGCCCATAAGTACTGTGTACCTCCCCTCTCCTAGGTGGGGGTGCTCCTGATGACTCCTGCCGCTGAGGTCTACGCGAAGGTTGACTCTCAACCTTAGGAGGGACTGCATCGGGTATGCTGTCCTGCAAACTGATCACCTTTGTCAACAACTTCTGAAAGGTTCTGATGTTGAAACCCTTCAGATAAGGTGCTATCGGACCATCTATGTTCTTCAATAAAATTTCTACTGCATGCTGCTCCTGTAACTGGGGCTCACACTGTAGGCTGAGGTTCCTCCATCTGACTATGTAATCTGGGAGAGGCTCTCGGGGCCGCTGTCTAGTCACAACTAGCTCTCCAACTGTAACTCGGTGCTCTGCACTGACAAACCTCTGAACAAACAACTGCTCCAACTCTGCAAAGGTGCGTACTGAATCATTGGGGAGGTCGGCGTACCAGGCAAAGGCCACCCCAACTAAACTGCTGACAAAGAGTCTCAA
This sequence comes from Dendrobium chrysotoxum, assembly GCA_019925795.1. Classification (NCBI taxonomy): domain Eukaryota; kingdom Viridiplantae; phylum Streptophyta; class Magnoliopsida; order Asparagales; family Orchidaceae; genus Dendrobium; species Dendrobium chrysotoxum. Next base: position 94,394,185 of record CM034305.1, on the reverse strand, counting down.
CATCAGTGCATCGTTCCCTCCTATGTTGCAACAGATGGCTCGGTACTGGGCCACGTGCTGCCTCGGGTTCCCAAACCCATCAAAGACTCTGAACCTAGGAGGGACAAAACCAGGGGGGTAGGGCTCGTGCTCGTACTCTACTGGGTAAGGACGCCCCCTGCTAACTACCTCTCCAGACTTCCTGGAGGAAATGGCCTGCTCGACCTTCTGGGCAATCAGATCCTGAATCTGTCCGGCTGACAACTGAACTGACTGACTCTGGACTGGGGTAGTAAAAGCAACTGCTGTAGGTGCCACTGGAACTGCTCTCTGGGCCCTGTCTACTCCCACGGGACCTGGTGCTACTACAGGTGGTGCTGCTGGCTCGTCCCTGGACGTAGCAGGAGTGCCTACGCCCGTCATCTGGGGCATCGCCCCCAAAGCTGTCAACTGAGCTGTCATCGCTGCCATGGCCCTGGCCATCTCTGCCATCTGAGTCTGTAACTGTAGTACTGTGGCATCTGTCTCAACTGACCGGGGAGATCCTCCTACCTCAGCTTCTCCCTGCTCATCATCATCATCTGCCTCTATCTGCTCGTCTGAGTGGCCACGTCTAGTAACCACACACACTCTGTGTACCGGTATGTCTCCATCTGACTCCTCCTCGAGTAAGTCATCCTCAAGTGCCTCATCCTCGTAGAGGGTCTGATGGAAGTCCTCTGCATACGGACTCAAAGGGGAAGAAGTCTCGTAAGGGCTAAAGGCTGGCTCTGCCCGAACCGGTGAACCACTAGGAGAAACTGCAACATCATCGTCCGTTGCTGCATCACAGACCATCGGAACTGCCTCTGATCCGGAAGGAACAACTGCCTCTAACTGCTCAACTGCCTGAACTGGCTGTACTGCATCGACAGGGGACTCTGCCTGTCGTCGTCTCCACACCCATCTGCTGCGACGGGACCCAGTAGGGGCAACTGACTGCTGCGGGGCTACTACAACTGAAGGGAGCTGGGGTCTGGGAGGCTCCAACTGCTGCCTCTGTCCATGACGACGTGGGCGTCGTCCAACAACCGGAGTAACTGTCTGTGGTCTCTCCAACGGAACTGAACTAACAGGCTGCCTGGGTGGCTGTCCTCTCTGCCACCTGTACCTCTGTCTAGCAGTCTGTCTCTGCAACTGAACGGACGCCTGAGAAATCTGGTGGAGTAACCTCTCTCGACTGACAGGGCCTCGACCCCGCGCTAAGCGGATAATGCTCCGAATCCTCTGAGAGAGGGTTCGAGCAGCATCATCCCTGGGGACCCTAGCGCGTGGTAAAGTAGTAGTGACAGGAGGGGCCGCCGCAATGCGAGCAACATCCTCCTCATCACCACTGTGTGTCAGTGGGGAGAAGCGTCCTCCCTGAACTGCTGCTATCTCAGGGGCAACTGTAACGTCCGGGGTAGGGGAAACTGCAACTGGTCGTGGTGCCCGCTGCCTAGGGACCACTCTCCTCTGAACTGGCTCCTGGTGAGCCAATGAATCTGCCATCCGCTGTCTGTCTGCCTCGGATGCAGCCAACCGAAGTCTACGGTTTCTATTCCTCCGGGCCCTTCTCCCAAGGCCGGAGGCGGAAGACGAAGCAACATCTGAACCCACCACCTGAGTGGCAGGGGGAACGGGAAGTACGGGAAGTGTCGGGGTCTGCACGAGGGTCTCTGGGTGAGACAGTCGAGCGAAAGCTGAAACCCGACGGGAGGAAGGCGAAGGAGCCTCGGTCTGGGCACCCCTCTTCCTGGAGGAAGAAGGAGGGGGAACCCGAACACAAGCTGCCTCTGCCGGAGTAACAACAGGGGTAACTACTGCCTGCCGGCGCTGAGGGGCCGGGGCAGCCTGAACAACAGGTGCGATAGGCACTGGTCGCCTAACCGCTGGACGAGTGGGCTGAACAGGGAGTGGTCTAGGCACTGGCTGCCTAACCACAGGGTGTGCCGGCTGCACACGAACAGGAGTAGGACGAGCAGGTGCCCGGGCTGTCCGCCGAGCAACTGGACGTCCAAAAGGTCGCATGGCTGCGCGAGCCCTCCTCTGGGGAGGAGAGTAGGCAGCAGCCTCAGCAGGGGTCGGTCCGCCAAGAGTGACGAAGGCCGAGTCAGTGAAGGAACCAAAAGTGATTCCTCCAGCGGGAGGACTGGCTAGCAGGGACTCAGGAAGTGTCACCCGCGCGTCAGAACCAAAACTGAAAGTAACGGAAGGCACGAAGGAAGCCATGGCACTGTCTGCCAAGAAGAAGAAAAGAAATTTAAAATAATTAGTAAGAAATAACGAGAAGATGAATGATAGATAGGGAACGGAATGACCTAGAAGGTCAGAAGGAAAGGAAGCTTAGCTAGGGGGAAACCCTAACTAAGAAGAACGGAAAGAAAGAAACCTAGCTAGGGGGGGGAACCCTAACTAAGAAAAAGAAGGACGATCCTAACTAAGGAAGGACCCTAACTAAGAGTGGGACGGACCTAATCTAAGGAGTACCAACCCCGGAGTACACACAAGAAAGAATAATATAGAATCCAAAGATGGAGAGAGAAACTTGTCCCACCGTGGTCGCCAGAAACCTGTGGACCTCCGAAAGGACTACAGACACCATCGCCCCGCGAGGGGAGACAGTATCTGGCCAATGGAAGGGCAGATTCGATCATGCATACGATTAACCATTGAGGATAGCGGCTCTCACCAGCACACCCCGATGGGTAATAATATATATGATCTGATCGTCACAACGGGTTTCCCCCACCCGATACATTAGCTCGAATGGGGTTTATTTGAGAGTGGGATGCGGTTTCCCACGGGCGCAAGCCCCCGTGGTTAATTACATCTCAAGCCGGAGCCTGAGAATACTCTCGATTAAGGATTCTACATTATTCTTTTAAAATTGGGATTGGCACATAGGGGGAAGACTAGGAAGTCCTACTCGAAGGGAAAGAGAGGTTCAACTAGGCTTGTCAACATGCACGGCTCACATCAGCATCCGGAGGGACTAAGGTAGTGAGAAGAAACTGGAGAAAAAAATAAATAAATCATGCACTCGAAGCATGCAGGAGGGAAGGATGGAGGTGGCGTCATCCGTGTGACGCGGATATGTAGGGTTTAGGGTCTCTGGAAGACAGAAGACCTACCTACTGATGAGGCGTACTACGGAACAATAGTAGCCTTGAATCCTGAATCTATGGTGGGTTTAGTGTTCTACGCAACACTAACACCCGTGTCCTAACTAATGCAATGTAAAACCTGGACTTACCCCGGCCTGGAAGGGGGAGCCAGCTAACCACCTAATCGCTTTAAAACCATGCTGTCCAGTCATTTATGAAGGATGGGTAGGTGGGTTATAGTTCTCGGAGATAGGGCCGACATCTAGAGGATTTCCTAATTGGCCCTGGACTTATGTAGGGTGTATGCTCCTAAGACTAATGCAATTAAAATTTTGATTTAGTTAGTTTCTAATGCAATGCATGCTAGTTAGAGTATCCGAATCAGGTATGCATAGAACTTTAAAAAGGCTTATAAAAATAATTTTTGGAATTAGACTGGGCTTCCCCAGGTCCGGCACCTCATCCTCATAGGTCAGATTATCCGGACTCTACCCACGGGCGGGGAAGTGTCTTATAGAAGGAAAGAGAGAAATGCAACGATATGCATGCTACCCCGGACGATTCCGGCAATTCCCTAGGTCGTTAAGTTTCTAAATTATTTAAATCTTAAAATTTAAATGTTAGTTGGGAGTAGAAAAAGTTTTAGTCCTTAAAGAGCCTAACGAAATTCAGGCTAAAACAAAAGCGACATGCAAAACGCCAAGAAACTAAGAAAAGCAAACAATCCTAGAGGCACATAATCATAAAACACATCAAAATTATCCAAACAAATTAATAAATGTCCATAGGCCAACTGCCCTTAATTACAACCCAGGGTATGCAGAAAATTAAAGTGGCCGGGCACCACTGCCAACAACCCGGATTTCTAATCCTAAGATTGACGCAAGTTATTTTGAGTGGGATACTCTTGGTCTTCATCTTCTTAATCTTCTCTTTCTTAGACTCCTTGGATCTGAGCTTCCTCGGACTCCTTGGACCTCGGCTTCCTTGGACTCCTCGGGTAGTAGAATAACCCAAATTTGGATTCTCAAACAGAAAAGGACTATCCTCATATTGGGTGTCCTTTTCTCTTTGGGCATCCAACCTTTGGATTCTTGTATCCCCACTCAAAATAAACTTTCACAACTCGATACCAAGTTACAAACCATTTACATTAAATGAAAGCAGTAAATCTAGACTCTCCTGCAAGGTTATCCTAATAAAAATCAACCCAAGCAATTTTATGTTATCTCAAGCAATTTATATAGAAATGAAAATACTCATCACAGCCACACTTGGCCATGCTCTTAAATATTTGAGGGCTAAGCAAGCTCTGGAGCACCTGTAGCAATTTATAATGATTTTTAATTAGCCCTCATTTATTTAGGGGGGCTGAGCAATTTCTGAAGCACCTGCATAAAACAGCATTAATTTTTAAATCATGATTATTGCCCCCCTTATATTTAGCGCTGCATGAGCATGACCACCTGCAGAAAACATCATTAGTATCAACCTCGATCCTAACCTATGGGTAGTCTATCGTGCAATCACATCAATTCCCAGAGTGCAGTAAAAGTAAACAAACACACCAATAGTTCAATCACAACATGCAATGAAATCCGGAAGACTCGGCACGCAGCAGAAAAGTAAACACCGGCCTAACCTAAGCCTAAAAGTGGTGCCCTAGCAAACAATTCTACAGTGTGTGTAAAAGCCTGTGTGGCTGAGGTAGATCCTAAGCTGGGTAGTTAGTTACAATTGCCTACTGTCCAGGTTGGTTGTAGGTCTGAAAAGTGAATTTTATTTAAAGTCCAAATATTAGTGAATTGAGATCTATCTTAGTTGATTTAATGTGTGGATTAATTTTAGTTCTTAGGGTAATAATATTTAAAGTTTAAATTGCATTAGTGAGTTTTAGGGGGGTTCGGGGTCCACCTATACACTAAGTAAAAGGGGGTCCAAAATTGACTTTTTGATTAAAGGGTATTTATGATCAGCTAATATTTTTATAAAATACTAGGCCTTAACCTGATCAGTTAGACAGTTAGCATGCCCGATTTGGATTCTTCTATCCAAAGTTATGAATTTCTGAAGTTTTGGTCTTGTTTTTGAACTAAGTTTGACCGGATTGTTGACTTTTTGATTTAAGTTGATTTCTGGACACCTAATATTTTTAACAAATACTAGACCTTAATGTGAGTTGAATGCCTTTTAGTTTGCTAGATTTGGAGTTTCCTACGCAAAGTTATGAATTTTAGAAGTTTCGGGCCCTAGACTGTAGGCTACGGTTGACCGAAGAATTGACTTTTTGTTTTAGGTTGATTTCTGGACACCTAATATTTTTAACAAATACTAGACCTTAATTAGAGTTAGGTGCCTTTTAGTTTGCCCATTTTGGAATTTTCTATAATTAGTTATGATTTTTAGAAGTTGGGGCAATTAAAGGAATTATCGAAATTGCCTAGTCAGGGGTATTTTGGGGGTTTTGGCCCAAATCAGCTCCAAACTGATTGGAATCACCCCCAAAGGTCAGAAATGACCTAAGAAGGTGTTCCCAAGTGTTTGGGGGAAATTTGGGATTTTTAATAATTTTTAATGATTTAATTAAGGCGAAAAGGTGATTTTTGATTAAGGTTGAATTAAAGTCCAGATTAAGGTTCAATTAGGGGGCCCTAATTATCTAAGGTTGGGGAATGAATTTTGGAGAGTTTAAGGTATTATGGGTATTTTTTTGATTTAAAATGGATTTATTATATTTTTCCGAAGTTTCTAAGGCTTAATTAACGGGTAAATTAGGGTTTACTAGTTAAGTGTTTTAAAGAGTCCGGAAAGTTCTTAGAAAATTCTAGAGGGTTCCAGATGTCACTAAGCACTAGTGTTTAAAGTTTCATAGCAATCTGGGATCTATCCTAGCTTCTAGAAATATTCTGAGTTCGCTAGACAGTCCTTAATTATTGTCCTTAGTGCGTCACTACATTATATAGGAATGAAATGAAGTAACTAACCCTTAGGCACAACATAGAGGGTAGATGCAGCAAGTATAAACACACCAAATCATGTCCTTAGATCTAGGAGAGCCTAGGCTAAGTGCTTGTGCAACCTACACATGCAAGGACTACGAAAACACTAAGTAAAGAAGCCTAATGAAGTGATTAGTGAATGATTGTGTCACAATCATTCACTAATCCTTCTCCCACACGAATTGCTCTTCATATACATAGCCTAGGTTTAAGATTTCATAAGGGGTGGACCTCCCAAAATTGGGGGATTTAAATAATATGTAATTTTAAACTCATTTTTAAAATACATAAATATTATAAATAATAATAATGTAAATTTGAAAATAAGATAACTGAAAATACTTCAGTTCATAAGTATGGGAGGTCTACCAGCCACCAAGGGGGCTTTAAAATAATTTTTATTTTAAAATAATCAATTATATTAATTAAATAATATTTAAATAATTAAAAAAACATAGAAATACAGAAAACATCTAGAAATGACAGAATCACATACAGGAAATAATTTTAAATTAAAATTCACATTTTTCTGAAAAGAACGAGGTATTGTGCGTCAAAATTCGGTTTAAAACGGGAAAGTTATGAATTTTTGAAGTTTAATAGGTTCAAAGGTAATTTTAAAATAATTTAAAATAATTAATATTTAAAAATAATTAATAATTTTAAAATAGATCAGATATAATAATATCTGGATTTTAAAATAAATTTAAATAATAATAATCAAAATAATATAATAATATAAAATAATAAATATTAATATTATAATGATATTAATATTAACATAATAATACTATTATTAAAGATAATAATAATATTATTAATTAACAATGTTAATATTATAATAATATTAATAATAACAAATACGATAATATAAATATCAAGATAATAATAATATTATTAAAATAATATTATTATTAATTATAATATTAATATTATAATAATAATAACAATAATAATAATTAATATTATAAAAAAATAAAAATATTAATCATAATAATAATAATATTATTAAAATAATAATAATATTATTAAAATAATAATATTATTAATTATAATATTAATATTATAAAAATACTAATAATAATAATAATTAATATTATAATAATAAAAATATTAATAATAATAATAATATTATTAAAACAATAATATTATTAATTAAAATATTTATATTATAATAATACTAATAACAATAATAATTAATATTAAAATAATAAAAAGTATTAATCATAATAATATTATTATTAAAATAATAATATTATTATTAAAATAATAATATTATTAATTATAATATTAACATTATAATAATACTAATAATGATAATAATTAATATAATAATAATAAAAATATTATTCATAATAATATTATTATTAAAATAATAATATTATTAATTATAATATTAATATTATAATAATATTAATAATGATAATAATTAATATAATAATAATAAAAATATTATTCATAATAATATTATTATTAAAATAATAATATTATTAATTATAATATTAATATTATAATAATATTAATAATGATAATTATTAATATAATAATAATAAAAATATTATTCATAATAATATTATTATTAAAATAATAATATTATTAATTATAATATTAATATTATAATAATATTAATAATGATAATAATTAATATAATAATAATAAAAATATTATTCATAATAATAATATTATTAAAATAATAATATTATTAATTATAATATTAATATTATAATAATATTAATAATGATAATTATTAATATAATAATAATAAAAATATTATTCATAATAATATTATTATTAAAATAATAATATTATTAATTATAATATTAATATTATAATAATATTAATAATGATAATAATAATAATTTTTTTTTTTAAATAATATATATATATAATATTTAAAACAAATAAAACAAAAAAAGAATAAATAAAAAAAAAGGCGGCTCGGGACACATGGCGGCCTCTGATTGGCTGCTTTAATGGCGGCCAATCATTGGCAATGATTGCGCCGCCGCGCAATCATTGCCAATGATTGGCAGGGCGGGGCCCGCTTCACTTAAAACCGCGGCGAGATACAGCAGCCGTAGGATCTCCCGCAGCTTGAATCAAGGGCCGTGATCAAGCCATACGGGGAATTAGGCCGCGGGATTCGAATACACGGTTGACCCATGCCATGATCTGACGGGATCTCGACCGTTGATCTTTAGATCAACGGTCTGAAAACTGCATGGCTGTAGTAAGACCGAGCCCATGCACAAAAACAATAATTTGGCTCGTTCTCTCGATCCACAAGTCCAAACGCGATGAAATTTTAAACTTAGTTAATGGCGATGAAGAGAATTCATGTGGAAGTGTTTTTTTTGATCTAAAAAGCACTTTTTGAAAAGCTATTTTACCCTAAGTGTTCTAACCTAGGGTTGAGGATTTTACCCAAAATACTCGGTGGAATTTCGCGTTCTTGGGCTTGTTGCACTTGTAGACTGTCCACGCTCCTTTTTGTAGAAGAAACCGTGGCTCGATACGCCTTGGATCGATGGCAAACTTGCTTGGGGCGTTCCTAGCCTTGGTTCGCCGGAGATCTCGCCGCCGGCGGGTGCTTGACGGTGGGGATTGGTTGGGAAACGTGGAAAGGGGTCTAGGAAGCTCTCTCCCAAAGTCTCAGGGGCTCTTGAGATCTAGCGAGAGAGAAAGCTCAAAAGATCCCTCCAAACATCCTAATTTCATCTATTTAAAGCTCTAGACCTAATATCAACGGCTAGGATCATATCTAGATCATAATAGGAGGGAAACCCATGTGCTTGGCCGTGGTTTTGAGTCTTAGAACATTAGGAAAGTGTTTAAGGCTTTAAATGGGTTTTAAATGGGTCAAATTGACCCATTAAGACTTGGGTTGACCAAGTCAAAGCTTGACTTGGTCAACTTGGGTCAATTGGGTCAATGGGGAGAAGGATTTAATGAAATCAAGGTCAACAATGCTGAAATCAAAGAAAGCTTGGCTTAAATTTAGAATTTCAGTAAAGTTCAAGCAGAAACTGAGATAAATCCCATGGAAAAATACTAAGAAAACTTGATAATTGATGAAGGTGAAAGAAAACAAACAAGATACAATGTATCTTCAATTCGAGAGAAAGATTTGTCTCTCTCAATCCCTAGCTGGGGACTAGAGCTCAAACAAACCTAAGAGAAATCATAAATTCAGCAAAAACGAAGATAACCCTAACCCTAAGTCTTCCCATCTATTTAAAGAATACACATATAATTATAATTACTAAACAACCCCTCCCAAATTTAATTCTCTCCTAGATTGCCCCCTCCTCTTTAATTTTGTATTCAAATAATGGTCCCCACAAGGGGGATTGGTGGTTGTTTGGTTCGCCTGGAGTAAATCAGGGGCCGGCCCTAGTGCTGGGCTGATTGGACCGATCTAACAATATCCCCCTCCTAAAGAATCACCTTATCCTTAAGGTGAAATGATGAAACTGATGCTTCACTCTCTCGTATGACTCCCATGTGGCATCATAGTTTGGTAAGTTCTTCCATTTTATCAAAACCTCACTGGTCCCTTCTTCTCCCTGTCGAACTCCTCTCAACTCTAGTGGTTCTAATAACACCTCTAAATCCTTTGTCAATATCACATGTAACTTTGAACTAGCTGCATGATCCCCAATAGCTCTCCTCAGTTGTGACACATGAAACATTGGATGTATAGTAGCGATCAATAGTAATCTCAAGCAGTACGACACTACTTCAATTCTCTCTAATACCTCATATAGGCTAAAATACGTTGGGGCCATCTTCTCATCCCTCTTGTTGGCGACCGTCCTCTATCTTTAAGGCCGCAGCTTTAAGAACACCCTATCCCCCACTTTGAACTGAATGTCCTTTCTGTGTCCATCCATCTGCTTCTTCATAATTTGTTGTGCCCTCAACATGTGTCTTTTCTTCTAACACCCTATCTCTTTCCTCTAAGTATTGATCTATTGAAGAGACCGGTGTGCTCCTCTGCCCAAAATGCATCAAGTGAGGAGGGTCTCTTCCATACAACACTTGGAAAAGAGTTATTTGGGATGCTGAATGATATGAAGTGTTGTACTAGTACTCTGCCCATGCTAGCTACTTGGCCCACAACCGAGGTGTCTCTGAAGCAAAACACCACAAGTAAGTCTCCAGACTCATGTTTACTATCTTCATCTGTCCGTCTATCTGAGAGTGGTAAGCGGTGCTCCACTTTAGAGTTGTTCCCTACAGCCTGAAGAGCTCTCTCCAGAAATGGCTGAGGAATACCTTATTTCAGTCAAAAACTATCGACTATGGTATCCCATGCAATCTGACCATCCCTATAATGAATGTTGTCACCACTGTCACTGCTATGCAAGGGTGTCGTAAGGGAATGAAATGAGCATATTTGCTCAATCTGTCAACCACCACTAGAATCACTCTAAACCCCTTAGATCAGGATAGCTCATCTATGAAATCTATGGTGACATCTTCCCACCCTTTGTTTGGAAGAGTCGGGGGTTGAAGTAATCCCGTTGGAGCCATAGCCATATACTTGTTTCTTTGGCATACCTCACACCTAGACATCATCTCCTCCATATCCATATGCATCCCCTTCCAATACAATTCTGCTGTCAGTCTCCTGTATGTTTTCTGCACACTAGAATGGCTCCCAACAATGCTCCCATGGAACTCCTACAGTGGTAGGGAATATGAATCGAGGTTCGTGGCAGTACAAAACTCCCCTGATACAACAGTCTCTCCCCTTCTAGAGAATAGCTAGGGTGGCTACTTTAATCCTTCAGTAGATCCACCCTAATCCTCTCAACCCCTCATCTTGCACAATCTCCTCTTTAATAACCCCCCAATCCAGCATTAGTGGTACTGAAATGGCTAAATCTTGGAGCTCCCTCATTCATCTGGATAAGGCATCAACGCCTTGTTCTCTAGCACTGGCCTATACTGGATCTCAAAGTCATAGCCCAACAGCTTTGACAATAGCCTCTAATGTTCCTTGGTCACCATCCTCTTCTCTAGCAAGTATTTCAAGCTTTGCTGGTCTGTCCTGATGATGAAATGTCCGCCCAACAAAGGCTGCCACTTCGAAATAGCCAATGCAATAGTAATCAATTCCCTATCATAAACTGATTTCAGCATAGCTCTAGCTTTCAACATTTGGCTGAAGTAGGCTATGGGTCTATGATTTTGCATGAGCATTGCCCCCAATCTATATCCTGAGGCATCAGTCTCTATCATAAACATCTGGCTGAAATCGTGTAGGGCCATAACCGGGACTGTGGTCATGACTATCTTCAATCTCTTAAAGGCTTGAGTGACTGCCTCTCCCCAAAAGAAGCTGTCCTACTTTAGTTGCTCTATCAGAGGCCAATCAATGCTGTTGTATTTCTTCACGAATCTCCTATAGTACTCAGTCAATCCTAGGAAGCCCCTTCAGCTCCCTTATGTTCCTAGGTAGGGGCTATTTCAAAATTCCCTAAATGTTGGCCTGATCAGCAACCACCCCTTCCTAGGATACCACATGCCCTAAGTACTCCGCACTAGCCTATGCAAAACAAAACTTCTTCAGATTGGACCTTAGCTGATAATCCTGCAACACCTCTAAGACCGCCCTTAGATGCTTCAGATGCTCCTCTCTGGACATGATGTATACCAGGATACCATCAAAGAAAACTAGAATAAACTTCCTGAGGTAAGGTCAGAATGCCTTGTTCATGAGGGACTAGAAGATAGCAGAGGCGTTGGTGAGACCAAACGACATCACCAAGAACTCATAGTGTTCTGAAAGCTGTCTTCGAAATATCCTCCTCTCTCATTTGGATCTGATGGTACCTGGACTTAAGGTCCACCTTCGTGAATACCGCCACTCCACAAAGCTCATATAACAACTCATCTATCACTAGAATAGAAAATTTGTCTAGCACAGTCTCCTTATTCAGGTCCTACTATTCCACACAAAATCTCCAACTTCCATTCTTTTTCTTGACCGATAGAACTGTGGTAGAAAAAGGGCTCACGCTCGGCCTGATGATTTTTGCCTCCAACATCTCTCAGATTAGCTTCTCAATCTCATCCTTCTGGATCCGGGGTAGCCGTAAGGCTTGATACTGATTGATGATATCCCCTCCCTCAACGTGATGGCGTGCTCCTGTCCCCTCTGTGGTGGAAACCCTTGCGATGGCTGAAAAATCCCACTGAACTACTATATAATTGGCTGTAATGAAAGACGGATGTCGCCCCCCATTCCCTCCAAACTGTATAGCTCCACCAGAAATCCTCCTCCCATCTTCTGTATGGCCCTTATTATGATTTTAAGAGACACCATGGATTTGGAGAGCCCTGTATCTCCCTTAATCACCATCCTTATCCCTTCCACCATCAGCTCCATTATCAGTGTCCCTTAATTCACCTTGGTATCTCCTAAGGTTTGCAGCTATCTCATCCTCAGGATGACATCAGTGCTCCCCAACTCTAATGGGAGAAAATCTTTCCTCACTTAGATCCTCTGTATGGTCAGGACCACTCTCCTACATACTCCTTTACCTGTCTCCATCTTTCCAGTCCCCATCATCACCCCATAGCACTCTGTGTCCACTAGTTTTATCCCCAATTGGTTTATGACTTGGTTGGAGATAAAATTATGGGTAGCCCCACTGTCTATCAACACCACTACCTCCTTGTCTGCTATTTCTCCTCTCACCTTTATAGTGTGATTCAAAATTAATCGCACCACTGAGTTTAAGGAGACCTCTGTCACGTCTAAATGCAGCTTTTCCTCCTCCGTCGATGCCTCACTCCCAACTCCCTCAGCTTTCTCATCATCACAGACTATGAGAATCTAAAGAGTTCGGTCCTTACACTTATGCCTTGGCGTATACTTCTCATCACATCTGAAACATAATCCCTTTGCTCGTTTATCCTGCACCTCCACTTCTGTGAGTCGCTTGAAGTTGCCCCCCCCCCCCCCCCCCGGACGAACTCCATCGCTCTTCTCCCTAGGAGCTTCTCTCTGAAATGATACTGTTTGGGTTCTGTGTGCTAGAGTTGTAGAGGAACTCCTGTAGGCCCCTCCCATGATGTTGCTTACGCTGGCCTTCTCCCTCCTATATTCTTCCTCCACCCTCTGAGTAAGCTCCATTGTCCCTCTCAACTCCCTAGGCTTGAGTATCCTGAGCTCTGCTCGTATGTCCTCCCTAAGCCTTTCATGAAATTCCCCTCTAATCTTTCCTCAAAGATTCCCCTTAGTCTCCCCAACAGCAGCTCAAACTTCTCTCTGTACTCCATAACTGTCCCCTCCTGAGTTAGGGAGGTCTCCTTGCCGAACTGCTCGTGGATGTCTCCTTGCCGAATGGCTCGAAAATATTCCAACAAGCACTCCTTAAATTCTTCCCATGAGTAGATCAGATACCTAGCATCCATCCATTGGAACCAGGCTAGGGCTTTCCCTTCCAAACATAGACATGCAGCCATGAGTTTTTGCCCTTCAGTTAGCTCGTTAATAGCAAAGTAACGTTCCACCCGGTACACACAACATTGAGCATCCTCCCCTTTAAATACCAGCATCTTTAACTTCCTCGATCTCGCATCCATACCCCAATGGTTTCTTCCTCCGTTGGTTCCTTCTGTTTTGTGGTGGTGTGATTCCCTTCCTTCCTCCCTTGGTTGAGTTGGACCCCATGACTCCCTTCAACCATGCCCTTCTCCATTCCACCTCTCCCCATGCCCGGGTAGTCTCTCAAAGGATTCGGCCTCCCTCCTCCTTGTTGTCCTCCCTTCGGAATACCTTGATCCTCCCACCAATGGAGCCCCACATGGCAATCCTTGATGGAAAACACTCTTCAATTCATCACCACCCTCTTGAATCTCTTTCCTCTTGGTTCCACCCTAGGAATCGCCGGTGATACTTTCGACTGTGTCTCAAGCATCTTTTTTCATCGTCTCCTCAAAGTTTCCAAAGCAGTTCTCGATGGTTAAGAGTCTTCCCTCCACCCCAGAATATTTTTCCTCTACTCTGACCTTGAGTTGTTCCATCTCACCGTCCAACGCATCCATCTTCTTTGCTTCCGTTAATTGGATATAGGCTCCAATCGCAAAAACAACGTAGACAACTTATTTTTTCGCCCAAGAAAATGCTCTGATACCAATTTGTTAGGAAAGAAGTGCATAAATCAAAGAGAGCTTGGCTGAAATTTGAAATTTCTGCAAAGTTCAAGCAGAAATTTGAAATTTTTGCAAAGTTCAAGCGAAATTTGGAATTCAGCAAAGTTCAAGCAAAATTTGAGATAAATCTTGTAGCAAAATATTAGGGAAACTTGATAATTGAGGAAAAGTGAAGAAAACAAACAAGATACAATGGATCTTTAATTCGAAAGGAAGATCCGGCTCTTCCAATCCCTAGCCGGGGGCTAGAGCCCTCCCAAATTCAGCAAAAACAAAGATATCCCTAACCCTAACCCTAACCATCTATTTAAAGAATACAAATATAATTAAAAAAAATTAAGAATACAAATATAATTATTTAAAAAATACAAATATAATTACAAAGATAACTCTAACCCTAACCCTTCCCATCTATTTATAAAATATGACTAAAATTTTTTAAATTAAATTAAAATTATTATTAAGTTTTTTTATTAATTAAAGAAACGTTTAATAAATTTTTTTAGAAAAAGTATAATTACTTGAAAATTATATCTAATAAATATTTAATTAAAAATGACTAAAATACCCTTATATTTAACAACATTAACTCCAACATTGAATGTTAGAAAACAAAAAGTCTCATTTTAAAGAGTTGAGAGACCAAATTAGTCCCTTAAAAGAGTTGGGGACTATTTTGGTCCCTCACAAAGAGTTGTGGGATCATTTTGATCCTTTTTCTCATAATTATAATTACTAAACAACCCCTCCCAAATTTAATTCCCTCATAAACGGTCCCCTCTTTAATTTTATATTCAAATAATGGGCCCCACAAGGGAGGCCGACAACTGTTTGGTCTGCTTAGAGTAAACCAGGGCCGGCCCTGGTGCTGCATCGATCCTTCTTGGACCGGTCTAACAGTATAATGGTAATACTTATCATTTAATATTATCAGAATATATGATGATATTTAGGTTTCATAAATTCATGTATCTTGGATCTATAATATAAAAGAATAGAGACATAAATGAGGAGTTTAATTTGATGGTTAAAATGGACAATGTCTCATGAGTTTTGTGTGATAAGAGGATAGGAAGACTTTATAAAATCACCTTTAGACCAATAATGTTACATGAATCCGCCTGTTGGGCTTTAGAAATTCATTGATATCTTGAGTTTGATAGAAACGAGAATGTTGGGATGGATGCCTGACAAAATTAGGAAGGATAAATTAGAAATGTTTATATTAGAGGAAATGTTGGAGTGATTTTTATTGAAGATAAAAAAAATAAATTTAGGCGGTTTAGATGTGTGCAACGAGTAGAAAATGCACTTATTAAACAAGCTTATAAAATTTGAGTCAAATGATCAGGAATGAAAACTGATAGACCTACAATTATTTGAATAGTTTTAAAACCTCAACAAACACTCAAAATGAATAAATGAAAAATAAAAAGTTGTAATGCCAACTTTGAATAGTTGCAATGAGACTAATAATGAGATTGTAGTCTTTATTCATGTTGGTTATAGATGAAATTATTTCATATTCAGTGCATCAGTTTTTCTAACTGAAGACGCCTTGTATTAGGATCCGGTGGTTGGTGGGAGCTTGCTGCTGACATATACAGTGGGATATGTTTCTCCTCTTCTGCTTGCAGCTTCATTTGCTGGTGCTCTGCAGGTTTTTACCTCTATTTATTAATATAGCTCTTATAATATTTCGATGTACTGTCAGTAGGGTCTGCAGCCGTTTAGGTCTGCTTTTGCTTTTTGCTATTTCATTGGAACAATATCTTGATGGTAAAAGCTTAGAAAATGTTTGAACATCTAGCCTTGCTCATAATATTTCGATGTACTGTCAGTAGGCTCTGCAGCCGTTTAGGTCTGCTTTTGCTTTTTGCTATTTCATTGGAACAATATCTTGATGGCAAAAGCTTATAAAATGTTTGAACATCTAGCCTTGCTCATGAGCTATTATTGCCTTAGAAAATGCGCTTTCCCAGTTTCTAGAACTAGGTTATAGACCAGAATTAGAAGGAACAATACTATTTAAGCTAGCCAGAATTTATTTTCTTGTGACAACATTAGTATATTTATCGTTTTTAACTTTTATTTTTTTATTTCAGGGTTTACTATCTCTTAGGAAGTTCTCAGCATGGATAAACCCAGCAAGGTAAAATTCAAGGCTTTTTTTGGATTGAAGGAAAATAAAGAAAATTAAATAAAATTCAAGCAATTTATGGGTTGATTATGAATCTGCAGGCATTGATATGAACTTTTCTTTTCTTTTTTTTTTTTTCATTGTCTTGCAGTCAAATTCCCCCCTCCAAACACAGCCTAAGTAATGATCGTTGGTTTTATCAATAAGAAATTAGGCAATTAAACTTTGCAATTGAATTTCTTGTAGGAACACAAATCGTAGAGCGCATATAGGATAAGATATATGCACGTCTCAGATAACTAACATATCAGCATGGAATTAAAATTCGCTTGCATTTACGTCAAGTTGAACAAGGATTGTTGGCATCAAAATTTCTGGCACTGGCATCGGAGAACCTGATCTCTGGCATCAGAGCAGTCCGTTGATGTAGTTTCAGAATAGCTTTGTTGCAGCATCGGAGAAGCCTCATCTCCAGCATAAGAGCAACTTCATCCATGTCATTGGAACAACTTCATCAGTGGCGAGGAGGTTGTGAGTTGAACAGAGGAACAAAAAACGGCTGCTCTGATTTTCAGTCCCCATTGCCAGAGTTATTTGAAACGATAATAAACACTACGGAAGAACTACATAAGATATATGCATTTGCAAGGTGGAAGAACTATCTACAGAATCTGAAAACGGGGATGGCTTCATGGGAGCAGTGTTTCGATGCCAGGGACAAGTTCATTCTGAAGTTGGGGATGAGGCTGTTCTGGTTTCGACAATAAACCTAGTACAATGCCATTACGAGGCTTTTCCAATGTGATGACCTGTTTCTTCTAACGCCTGTGATCCGGTTGTTCTGATGTCGCTGATGAGGCTTCCTCCACGAGGGTGATCAGGTTATAACAATTCCAGCAATGACTCTTCTGATGCCAGCCATGATGCTTCTCCCATGCTGGTTATCATTCTACTTGCAGTGACTGCAGCCAGATTTTAATTCCATGCCCACATGTCAATTTGATATGAAGTGTTAATATCCTATTCTATGCTCATAAGATTTTTATTCCAGTAGGGACCAATCAACGGCGGCCTTCCGATGACCCGGTTAGGAAAGTAGAGGTATTATATGTGACTTATGTTAAGTAAGGTAGAGATAGACCTAAAAAGACTTGGTTAGAAAATATTAGAAATGATCTTTCTTTATTAGATTTAAACGAGAATTTGACTTTTAACAGGACATAATGGAGAAAAAAGATTCATCTAGCCGACCCCACGTAGTGGGATAAAGGCTTGATGTTGTTGTTGTTGTTGTTGTTGTTGTTGTTAGGGACCAATCAACCAACCGCTGTACTGCATCTCTTAGACTTGTCTTATTAAAACCTTACACATCATGACTCTGCAAGGAGTTTAATGAGTATTGTTTCTATGATGGAGGAAAACCTACCTGCAGCAATTCAAACATATCTGAACATTTTTTTAATCTTCTTGACGGTCATGCCACTTTTTACTCACTATATACATCCAAAAGGAAGTTGATATCCTATTTATCTACTTGTTGGAGCCAGTTTCCTTAAAATTGAAATTGAACCAGCAGTAAAATGTGGTAAACACTAGATTTTGTCAACGATTGTATACTTGTTTTCCTTAAAATGTTATCCTTGACTTACCTCCATTTCTTTCTAGTGGCTAAATCATAATTGCTTTTGCAGCGGAGCACTTCTTTTGGGTGGTGGTATTTACACCCTACTGGACAGGCTGTTTCCAGTAACCATGGCAATGTAGCTGATGTAAATAAACCTCTGCCTCAATAGTTCTAAAAGGTAAATAACCATTTGTGAAATATTGAAATTTAAATATCACATCTGAACTACAGCAAGGAGCTGAATGAATGTAATATTGGTCAACCATTTTTTATTGTAAGAGGTTGCAATTTGGTCTATTTGTTGTTGGGGAATATTTCAGCATATTGCTGATAAGAGATGAAATACCATCCTTAATATTTGTTAATAGACCTCAATTTCGTTTATTTATGATATTCTAAACTATTGAATCATAATAGACTTTTAATATTTCTTATTGTCTGTCAGTCCAACTTGTGTATCTAAGAAAAAAATCGACCTGATCATATTCAATTGTATTTATTAACCTCAGGGTTATCTTACCTGTCACCTTCAGATATTGTTGCCTCCAGGAGAGGGATCTTCTTGATTGGCTTCAATCACCTCCCTTACCTTTCAACGTCATTTTATTGCAACCCTAAGATTGTGTCTCTTTTACCTTCAAAATTAGGACCAACCTCTCCATTTTTAGTGGCCTCTATAACCTTCATGTGCCGCTTGGTTTAATACCACAAACTTTGTGGCGCCTTTACCACTAAGTGGATGATTTAATTGACTATATCAATGACCTCCATAACCTTCCTACATTGTTTTTTTCATCCACCCATTATTGTATCGTCTTAACTATAAGAGGAGAATTGACTTGGCTATCCTTGGTGGACTCAGTGCCGTAGTGTTCTTCATGTGTTGCTCTATCAATTGCCTTCAAATTATGCTTCCTTAAGCTCTAAAATGAGGACCATTCTAGCCATCCCATCTTCACCTTCATGAGAAGGATTGAGTTAGCAATTAATGGCCTCCGCAACCTTTTTGTAGCTCTTTATTTGTCATTTTTAGGTCATGCCACTTTTACTCCTAGAAGAATGATTGAACAAACCTCATTAATAACCTTTATGTGTTGCTTTGTCCATCACTTTTAGATCATAGTGCTGTCATCTTCAAGAAAAGGACAATCTTGATAAACTTTAATGGCCTAGTCCATCTTTTATCATAGCCTTTTGTGTTGCTCTAAAGTAGTGTCCTCTTTATCTCCATGAGCAGGACTATCTCAAATATCAGGAGTGGCTACTCTGACCTTTCCGCTCGGTTTGGTCTATAGTGTCTAGCTTCTGCCACCGTAGTCTTATTGGAGATTGTCTTTGTCACACTCTATGATCTATATTGGAAGAATTATATTTGCCTTTTATTTTAAACATTTAATTAGAGCTTATTAATGAACAACAAAAGAAACATAACTATCTTTTTGTTTGTCCAGAGCCTCATAGCATAGGATCCTTACTCTTTCTTGAAAACATATAAAACTACGTAATAAGCACATAGTCAAGCAAGTAATTAAAATCTTACGACTGAAATCAATGCAAGATAAAAGAGAACAATATGTTATAAATCATTAACGAAATATATGCATTAATATTTATACTGATTATCTGTATCAATTTATCCTTATATAGTTTATCACATCTCAATCCATTGCATCATCAGTCACAATATCAGTAACGGTCAACAGTAATAATGCCACTAACAATATTAGTATCATGATCAATAATATTAAATAGGGTTAATGACAGTAAATAGTATTAATGTCGGCCATAATATCAATAAAATGTTCATAGTAGTGTCGGTATTAATATTCAGATATTCAATGAGTGTATCTTAAGGGTATATTGTTTCTGTACTTATGACTCTCAATCAGTCGCCTCTTATAACTCTCAATCAATGTACTCCTTATAACTCATATTGAATCATGTGAATCAGTAGCACCGACTCCTTCTAACTCTCAATCAATCTTCAGCTTCTTATGACTCTCAATCAGTGAATCACGTGGATCAATAGGGTATCATGTGGAGTTATCATATCATGTATATGATATCATTCAATACTTCATTAAAAATGCAATAAATCATATCCAATCATTCAGAATGATCAAATCTATAATATATCTAAACTTGCAAGATTTTCTTGCCGGTTTGACAAAGCTCTCAGATCTGGACTCAAAATGTCGGTCAAATCCTGCCTGTGGACACTCTGCTACCCAATGCCCTGTTTGACCGCATCTGAAGCACTATCTAGTCATCCTGTAGCACTGACCAGAATGATGTTGACCACAACTCTAGCACACGGGTGCCCCACTAACAGAACCAGAACTGGCTTCATTGCCACTATAATAGACTGTTGTAGATGTTGACTGTCCACCTCTCCTGGAATCTCCAGGTGCAAATTTGCTCTTCTTCCCATAAAAGCCACTACTAGAAGTCTCACCACTGAATCTCTTCCTAGTAGCAGTCCACCGCTGTTGAGTTGCCATCAGGTCGTTCTCTATCAGACGAGCTCTCTCCACAAGCTCAGAGAAATCAGAAATATGAAATGGCACAAGAGGTTGTCTCAGACTATTTCGAAGTCCTCTCAAAAAATTGTAACACGTCTCCGCAGGAGTGCTAACCAACTGTGGAATATATCTAGCCAAAGCAGTGAACTCTGTCTTGTACTGCATAACTGTCATGCTCCTCTGAACCAACCTTAGAAAAGTCTCCTTTATTTGATGTTGTTCAGAAAGGGGTACAAACCAGGCTCTAAACACATCAGAGAACTCCTTCTAGGTAATCAGGGAGTTTTACTTGTGCAAAGTTATCCCCGTTTTTCATTAACGGATACAAAATTTTAATTATTCGCAAAAAATTACACATTTTTGAAAACTGAATGGGCATAGTGTGCCTTACCTTGAGACAAACAAATTTCCCAACTAGATTGACGGACGAAAACAGCCCGAAGTGACCCAAAACCAGATTTCCTCTCTCTCTCTCTTCTTTTTCTTCCCCAAATCCCTTAATTCATTCTCTGTTTAACGTTTTGGCAAAAGCAAATGAAATGGGATTTAAGTGGGATTAGATATTTATTAAAATATTCAATTATTATAATGATTTAATATTAAAATATTAATTTCATTCAAATTCTTTTATATTTTTTTAATCCAAAAGTTCAAAAATTACAAAAAAATATTCATAAATTAGGTAATTTTATTTAGAACATTCTCGTGAAATTGGTTTGCAAAACTGACACTTAATAGTCCCCAAAACTCCACTGGTACTGATATGTGTCGATTTTTTAAGAAATTTTGACACTGCCCAAAAATTATGAAAAAATTAGGGAAGCTAAAACACAACATTATAAATATTTTGGCCAAGACGATTTGTAATTTGGATTTAAGATGACTCTTGAAATAATTATTGACTGTTCTAGATCAAAAAAATTTATAAGAAAATTTAAGAGTTTCACAGGCCAAGCTAATAATCCAAA
This sequence comes from Dendrobium chrysotoxum, assembly GCA_019925795.1. Taxonomy (NCBI): domain Eukaryota; kingdom Viridiplantae; phylum Streptophyta; class Magnoliopsida; order Asparagales; family Orchidaceae; genus Dendrobium; species Dendrobium chrysotoxum. Next base: position 94,372,659 of record CM034305.1, on the reverse strand, counting down.
TATTGTAATCTCGTCTTTTTTGGTTAGCAAAGAGAGCTGGTTTTTATAATCTTTAATATTATAAAAAAAATATTTCAACTAAGCCATACCTCATAATTTATTTCCCTTTCTTTATTTTCTTACATAAAAACTCTTACGTCATTGTAGGTTTCTTTTGCGTATGTGTGAATCTTTCTGTAACATTAAGATATAAAATACTCACTCCACTGTTGTAAATTCTGTAGCACTCAACACTCATATAAAAAATGTACACTAATTTATAAATAATAAGTGATTGAAGTGGTTTTAAACAAAATCCATCATTTAAAAATGGCTTTAGGCTTACAAAATGAAGGTCATAGATTGAGAAATTAGACAACTCCTTCAGAATAATGACTAATGGTAGCGTGTGCTTTTTCTATAGGTGTCATTCTTGGTGTCATTATTTCGCAAGTGCCATATTCAATATTTTCAACAATCACAAGAGGCTAAACCAGCTAAGCCTATCTGCACATTATAATTTCAGTTTCATTAGTTAGAAAGGATGGTTTACATTTATAATCTTCAACTTGGTAAAATTCTATGATTTTTCCCTTTCTTTAAAATTAAAAAAATAAAATTTTATTTTTAAGTTCAAATTAACTGGACAGCAAACTATTATAATTTAAATATATATTTTCTCTAAAAATAAAAATCAACATTAATCTTAAAATTACAATCTATGGATCATCACCATTATTTTTATTATTTTGCACTAAAATTTCCAACAAATAAAACTATTCATCACTAAAATTTACCTAAAATACCACCTTATCTATTATATTGCGTGGAAACAACACCTTGATTATTGAACAAAAAAAAAAAAGATTTATAGTCATATTATAATATTCTTATATATATGGCTAGTAGTACTACTAAAAATATTAAGTTTTTGTCTTAGGCTTCATTTGGGACAACTTTTTTAATGATTTTTAAAGGGACTTTCTTGAACTAAATATTTTTGTACTAATAATCCTCTTTAGAAAGCAGAAAGATCGTCATCCCAAACGAAGCGTTAATTTAGTAATGTGCCGCAATGCACTTTGTTCACCCAAGCATTTTCATGATGAGAATTGAAGTTAATAATTCATTTACATATGATTTAATCACTGGCAAAGTGTAATTAATTAAACTTTGTCTGTTGAAAAAATAGTAAAGCACGTGTATCACATGTCCTAAAATACATCTATAAACACAAAGGCAAGCATGCATTCGTCTTCACACTTAATATATTCATATTTGCTAAGGTGAAGTTATTAGGTTTACCTAGTAATGGAGCGTTCATTGGGGTTTGCAGAAATGATCGAGAGGATGAAGGAGGAGCTCTTCTCTCTATTGGTCAATCTCTTTGCCCTTTTACCTGTGTCTATATATGAGACGGCTTGGGTCGCCATGGTACCTGACTCAGATGACCCTACTAGCCCAATGTTCCTAGAGTATTTGGACTGGGTCCTATGTAGTCAAAATGCTCTGGGCTTTTTGTACGATGAGCAACATGGTATTAATAATGATCATCATGAGATTATAAGCATCAATGTAGCAGTGATGATCTTTTGGCCACTCTTGCTTGCTTAATTGCTCTAAAAACTTGGGAAATTAATCATTTCTCTCATAGAATAAATAAAGGTACAAGAACTATATATTAGTTGTAATGCATATTTTATATTTATGTAGATATATGAATGAATTAATTTATTATACTCATTTGTACATGCGTAGGACTAAGATTTCTCCAAGACAACATGGAGAAAGAATTGATGAATATGAGAGAGAAAAGATGGTGGTGACGAAGTTGGGCATGCTCTTTTTCATAGGTGGTCATTGATGGCTGAGCTTGAGAAGGCAAAAGGCTTGGAAGTCTTTTCTGCTCAACAGATCAATAATGAATTTTTTTATGAATTTAAATTGAATGAAAAAAAAAAAACTTAAAAGAGAAGAGGTTTAAGATGTAATTAAGAAGGAGCTGAGAGACTTGTGATGAGAGAGATTGCATATGAGAACTATGACACCACACTACTTTTGCGATCTCCATCAGTGACCGCTTGCACGTACATAATTACCAGAATCAAACTTACAAAACCTACCTTCAACACTTCAACACTTGCTTGCCAATTGCAAACACAGAGGTAATAATCCATGAGGTTGAAATATATTATAAGTGCAATTAATAAATTTTTTTAAAGTCCATTTATTGGCAGGATTTTATATCATCCAAAAACCAAGTTACAAAGTACCTAAAAGAATCAACAGCTCACTATTGGACCAATAGCTACAATCAAAAAAGGAAAATAAATTTAAAGGCCTCAAGATCCCTATGTAAATATAAAAATGAATCATAAAAACACGCAGCAGACAAGAAGCCAAAGCCCAAAAAATTGATTAAGAACCAACTGCAGCCAGATAAAAGAATAACAGATGAAGCTCACTACAATCAATAAATAAATATAAAATAATGAATTTTTTCTTAATTAATTTAAAATTAATAAATTGTTAAACAATCTCTAACTTATAATATTTTTCTCACAATAAATTTAATAATTTCAGAAATCATTCTATTTAAATTTTAGTAGAAATATTTGACCCAAATTTCTTATTTGCATTTTTAAAAAAGTTTTAGATAATTAAAATATTTTTGGTATGTACAGTTCCTCCAATGTACCCAGTGGACAAAGATTTGATAAAGCTTTGTGTGGTTGATCACTTGGAGAGGCTTGGATGTGCAGAGCATTTCTCTGAAGAAAGCAGGCAGGTGATGGATCACCTATAAAAGTTTATTAACTATTTTTAAAATTAATATAATTTTAAAAATCACAAGTTGTTTGTCAGATGACACTTTCTCTCTATATCTAGAAAAATTATTACGTGCGGATTCCGGATGTAGAGCTACATCCGGGCTCTAATCAAATGACGACACGTAGCTAATACATACTGTGTACTAGTTGTGTATTGGTGGGTATTAGTTACGTATTAGCTGTGTATTAGCTCGTACACAATGTGTACTATAACTTAGTCCGCATGTAATAATTTCCTCTATATATGATAGTTTCAACCATTTTAAGTTGAAACTAAAATAAATTAGATGGTTGAAATTTGACAGCTTAGCCTGTTTTTTTTTTTTTTTTATCCCATAAATTCATCAATATTATATGATGTAGAGATTGTACAAAATATACAAAACATTTTCTTTCCTTCAAGAGAATAAAAAACTATTCTATGCATTTAAAAATTCATAGATGAAGTTAACACGATTAATTTTAATATTTGTATTTTTTCGTAGAAAATGGATTATAAAAGAATCAAAAGCCCCAAAGAAAGATGATGATGTATTTCAAATCTACAATGATTCCTTAGTTTTTCGACTATTAAGGATGCATGGTTATCCAGTTTCTCCAAGTAAGTAGTTGACTATGTACATGAATAAAATATTTAATATTTCTAAAACATTAGAAATAAATATTTATTCATCTATGAATAATTACATAAACATATTTTTGTTTTACTAGTAAATGTGTTTGATGTGAATGGCCTTTGTACAGGGAAGTTTTGTTGGTTCATTGAGGATGAGAAAATGCTATCACATGTGAAAGATAACTATGCCTTCTTTTTAGGCTCCATGCTTAGCATTTACAAAGTATCACATATTGCTTTTTTGGAGGATCATGATCTTGATAAGGCTGGAGTGTTCTCATGGAACATCTTGTAGAAGGGACTCATGAGCATGAAATCCCAAAATCAAACCAATATTTCATATTCATTAAAGAAATTTGAACAAGAGGTAAATCAGTATAAGGGTGAATCAATTTCTTTATGTAAAATTTCATAAACCCTTTTGTATGAAACCTACCTATACTTTACCAGATTGAGCATGAGTTAGAGCTTAAATGGCTAGCACGAATGGATCATTTGGAGCATAGATTGTGCATTGAAGGAGGAGGGATCTACAACATCTGGGTGGGAAAGAATGCACCCTATAGGTAAATTTATAGTAGCTTAATTAAAATAACTACTTAGGTTGTTGAACATTTTTTTATAACTAAATCAAATGCAGGATCGTACAAAATAATGACCTCCTTCAACTTGCTATTGATAATTTTATGATGAGGCAATCAATATATAGAAAGGAGCTTCAGATACTACAGAGAAAATATATTTGCCTCCTCTTTTGCGTTATTTCAATAGTTATTTCTTAAACAAAATTTTCTTCTCAAATTTTTTTTAATTCCATCTCAATTTGTATATAAAGGTGATCTAAGAATACTGGTCTCTCCATGATGGGATTCGGTAGAGAGAAGACAACATACTGCTATTTTGACATGGCTTCTTCAAGTTGCCTCCCTCTTGACACAGATTCAAGGAAGGAAGCAACAAAATGTACAATCTTGATTACGCTTGCAGATGATTTCTTTGATGAGAAAGGCTCAATGCATGAATTATCCATCCTAACAGATGCAGTTCAAAGGCAAGAAAATATTATATGTTGCCTATGATAGGAATTGATCGTTGCACTCTTGACTAATTTACAATTCTTTTATTTCAATAAATGATTTGATATTACATTTTTTAATAGACAATCTGTTCAGCATTAAAATGTGGCTTAAAGTTCATGCATTCAATATTAACTTTTCATCGAAGTAATTAAACGTATCTAATTAATTATTATATTATTCAAATATATTAATAATTAATCAAAACTGAATTTCTAATATTTTAAGGATTTTTATAGAATAATATTCGACGATGTGTGTAATACTTTATATATCTCAACATTTTTTTAAAAGCTTTGATAGAATATAATCATCATTTACATTGTTAAGAGTTGCTATTTTTGATCTCTAACAAGAAGTTTTGATATCTTCAATAAGATATATATATATATACATGGGTGGATCTACAGTGGGGGCCCAGGGAGCACGGGCCATCACTGACCCAATAATTAAAATTAGCAAATTTAGGATCTACAGTGGGGGCCCAGGGAGCACGGGCCACCACTGACCTAATAATTAAAATTAGCAAATTTAGATTATATTAATATTACAATTAATATATACAAGTTAAATTTAATTTCCAATAAACCAGTCTTCGCTTCCTCTGCCTTTGTTGTAATTTTTTTTTCCCAAGACATTGGTAGCAGCTGAAATTTCTTAGGCATTTTGTCTCTCTCCCTTCTTTATCTCCTCCCCTCTCTCTCTCTGTTGTGCTTTCTCTCTCTTCTACCTACTATCTACTCAAGATTACAAATTTTTATTAGGTCCGAACACCAGATGTAGCTCTATGTTCGGAGTCCAATAAAATTACGACATCTGTATTATACAGCTGGATAATCTTTTTTATTTCTTTTTTAATTTTTTTCTTGCCAGCCCGCCAATAAAATCATGACGCTCAAAAAACATTTCAAAGCTACTATGAAAGAAGAAACGAGGAGAAGCCAGTGAAGATGAAGACTTGTTTGGAGGTGGAGAAGCCGGTGAAAATGAAGATGAATACTGGTTTGGAGGTGGAGAAGCCGGTGAAGATGAAGATGAAGATGAAGACTAATCGGGGGTTCCGAGGGGGCAGCGCCCCCTGGCAGGGTTCGACCTGCTCGGAACAAATTTTTATTGTAAGAGTTATTTTGAAGTTCCATTTATTATCAAAGTTTGTAAGTCGTTTATATGCCCTAGAGGGAGAACACATGCTTCTATAATATTTTTGTTCATTTTAAAGCATTCTTAGCTTTTTCACAAATATGTTGTGTACTAGTTATGTTGATTCAGATGTAAGAAACTATCATATTGATTTAGATGTAAGAAATCTGATTAAGAAATACATATTATTTAGAAATACCAAGTGGTACTGAGCAATACCCAGCAGTACCGAGCAGTACCGAGCAATACCGAGCATTGATACCGAGCCGTTCTGAGTAGTACCGAGCATTGGTACCGAGCGGTACTGAGCATTAGTACCGAGCAGTACTGAACATTGATACCGAGTCGTTCTGAGAGGTACCGAGCGGTACTGAGTATTGGTACCGAGCGGTACTGAGCAGTACCGAGTGGTACCGAGCAGTACTGAGCGGTACTGAGCATTGGTACAGAGTGGTACCAAGCAGTACTGAGCATTGGTACCGAGCGGTATTGAGCATTGGTACTGAGCGGTACCGAGCAGTATTGAACATTGGTATCGAGCGATACCGAGCATTGGTACTGAGAGTTCAAAATAAACAAAACATTGTCTTCTCCTCCTCCAAACAAATCTTCATCTTCACCAGCTTCTCCACCTCCAAACCAGTCTTCATCTTCATCTTCATCTTCACCTGCTTTTCCTCCTCCAAACCAGTCATCATCTTCACTGGCTTTTCCTCGTTTCTTCTTTCTCAGCAGCTATGAAAAGTTTTTTAGCAAAAATCCAAAAAATAGAAATGTTTCGTGGTATTTCATTTTTAAAAAGAGCGCCAATTTTAAAACCTTAAATTTGAACAGGAATATTTTGGGTCGGGTTGGTCGAGTTAGCAAGAAATAAATAAAAAATAAATCATAAATTAATATCCACGTGAGCAGGACAAGTGTCGTAATTTTATTGGACTCCGAATGTAGAGCTACATTCGGATGTAGAGAATCTCTGACAAGCGATAGCAAAGTTATTTTAACTGCCCTCGACAATTTAGTTCAAGATATTTCTCTGAAGTTCCTTAAGAGACATGGTCATGATGTGAAGAAAATTCTTCAAAACGCTGTGAGTTCACATAAATTTTTTGCAACGTTAATTCTACCATCATATACATTTAAGAAGCTATTTAATAGAGCTGTGAATTTATCTATATGTTATGAAGTGGAAAGAAATATTCAAGTCATGGCTAAAGGAAGCAGAGTGGAGCAGAAGTCCTCATTATCCATCAATTGATCAATATATTGAAAATGCGGCAACTTCAATTGCAGTTGAAATGATTATTCTTCCAGCATGTTATTTGACAAACTCAGCAGTAGATGCCGAAGAGTTTTGGAACTTCAGCAATACTATGATTACCAAATCTCTTTTAGTTTTATGTCGCTTGTTGAATGACTTAGAGAGCTATGAGGTTTGTTAACTATATTTCATTACTTACATCCATTATTCCTTTTCTTATTTTGTTAAAGTAAGAGCAAGAATATAAAAAAATTAGCTCACCAATAAAAATCAGTTGTATTTGAGTACATTGCAGGAAAAATGAGGCTTTGAAAAAACTTATAGCCATAGTTTTGATTGAACAATAGCTAAATCATTGCTCGCATGATCATTGCTAACAAAGGAAAACTAGAACTGAACAGCGAAAATTCTATTTCTGTCAATTACTCTCAAGCCATGTGTTTTTTCTAATGTTTGTGAGAGTAAGAAATTACAATAAACAAAATCATTCTGCTACACAAGTGATGTTGATGTTTACTGAAATAAAATTAATTTGCAGAAAGAAGCTAAGGCTGGTAAACCAAACATTGTTCTACTATACTTGAAAGAGAATCCAAAGGCCAAGATTGATGATGCCATTGCTTTTGTAAGGGCCATTTTGGAAAAAAAGAAAAAAGAACTTCTTCAAATGGTGATGTCTAGAGATTCTACAACGCCTCAAATACCCAGAGAGTGGAAAGATCTGCATCTATCTTTTTTAAAGGTTTTCCAGATGTTCTTTAATTCTATGAATGCATTCGACTCACCAAATATGCTACAGAATAGCATTAACAAAGCAATCTATGAACCATTGGGGAGGGAAATGTTAACAAGCCAACCAGGAGGCTTAATTATCAAACATTTAGAAACAACAAAAACTAAAATTCAACTACAAAAAGAAAAGTTTAGCAGATCTAGTAACAAAGGTACACTTTTGTCATTTATTTCAAACAAATGGCTAGATCCGCAGATAAAGAAAATGACTCACAAGCTACCTTCTCCTTTTTATTTCATGCAATTTAATTCTGCCAGATATAAAAGTATGCTTTGGAAGTGGTAGCTATGGAAGCAGACCTTAAAGCTTGAGTAAGTGAAGGGAGAAATAAGCCAGATAGTTTGGCACTATCAACAAAAGTATGCTTTGAAATTAGTAGCTACTAGAGAAGATCTTGAAGCTCGAGTCAGTGAAAGAGGTCACGAGTTTTATAATGTATTGGATTTCAACTTTTTGAGTGATTCTGTAGGTCATCTTAATGTATTGGTCGGGAGCTTTAGCTACCAACAAAAAAGTCTTGAGTTTGAAGCTTGAATATGTAATGTTTGTATGAGTTTGTCATAATTGGTTCAAATGTCCAAAAAAAAACACTATGAGTGATTTTATTCGAAGGTTCTTTGCTACATATACCTCATGATGTGAAACAACTAAAAAAATAAATACATTTGTACGTTAAAAGATCACAATCTAATAGAGAAGCTGCATGAGAGAAGAAGATAGACATAATATAATTTTAGCCAAATCTTTTATATTAATAAATATTTGCTCACACATGGAGGACGCCATATTTCTAAGATAAGAGAGACTGCAATATTTACTCATGTAATTCTATATGGTGAGCAATCATAATATCTCAAATGACTATCAATAAAAGATCATCATAAGTTCGATGATAGTGAGCACATAAATGGCCACAATCATTGTTCGGTGATGGATGACTAACATCAGGTGTAAAAATATGTTCTTTTATAAATTTTTGCGGTTGAATTTCTATTCTTTTCTACAAGAATTATGGATACTTATATGTATATATTCTCATATGTAACACAATTATTATTCTGCTTTTTGTCTAATAAATATCAGCCATCCGTCACTATCGGAACCCATCTAAGCCCGACAGCCAATTTGGAGCAGATGATTACAACTAAAATTATTTTCCTATAGAAGAAATTAGTTGCATAGCTTTTGGAATCAAATCTGAAAAAACAAACCATTTAAGAATATTCTAATTTAAATTTAATTAGGATTGATTCTTTGGTCGTTGATTTATGATTATTTCTCATAATCCTAATAAATAAATTTATGAATTAATCAAATATTATACTCATCTTTTTATGACCCAAAATAAAAACAAAAGAATTCTGAAATTCGTAAATGTAATTAAAAGCAGGATTAATTCAAGTACCAGAAAATCAAGTAAATAGCTTAAATTTTATTCAAATAAGGGTAGTTAGATTTAGGCTTTATTTGAGATAGCTTTCTTACTACTTTCTAAAGTAATTTTTTACTAAAAAAAATTATAGTTCAGAAAAATTATCCCAAACAAAACCTAATCTCTTGCCAGAGTAAAAAAGCAGAAGTTTCAATAGCTTTCGAAACTAAATTTCAATTTTCTATTGCATATCAATCACTGTTTAATTTGTTTTCATGGTCTTTAAGAGTGTGAACGGATAGGAAGACTATATATCTACTTGGCGTGCTTGAGATGTGTTATTAATCATTATGCCACTCACCATCGAATGAGGTCCATCTTCCTTTTGATTCCATCCATGTTTGAGGTTCGTCTTTTAGGGTTGGATTCGGATCTTAATACTCGACCGGTTTTAAAAATCAAGTTGTGTTCAGGTCAACCTGCTAACCCAAAATTGACTCAAGTTCGACCGCATCCCCCGTCCTGCATCCCCATCTCACAATCACGCTCGCCGCTCAAGCATTCTTGCTCGCCTTGTGTCCTCGTATTACACTTAGTTCATCCTTGCATTTTCATCTCGTGAATTGAAGTTAACAATTCATTTACGAATGATTTAATCACAAGCAAAGTGTATTTAATTAAACTTTGGCTTTGTTTATGATTATTTTTTTTCCTATTTTTAAAATAGTTTTTTAGTACAAAAATTTCTTGAATTAAATTTCTATCTTATAATGCATTTATTGTTAGGGATAGAAGTAAAACACCGCAATGAAATAAAGGATAGAATGCAGCGGAAAGTAAAGGACAACAGGATTTAATGTGGAAAAATCTAAAATCGGGAAAAATCATGGATCAACACCACACCAAAAAATCACTATCAAAGTGTGGAGAAATAAGTACTGATCTCTCTTCTCTCTCACTCTCTCGTCGCTTCTCATCAATCGTACGCCATTCTTACACTCAAAATAAAAGAGAAACTCAAGTAACACCCAAGGCGCCACCCTTAAGAAAACAAAAAAGAAAATTGTTCAGTATGCCTCAAAGAGCTGCAATGCCAAATTGGAGAGCAGTGGCGCTCAACCTCTATCATTTGGTCTAATTGATATCACTGCGCCGAGAATACAACGTTGCGGTTCTTTGCACCATTGATTTCACAAGAAAATGTCCATCGAACAATGCTGCATTGGGGCGCTCGGGTACACAGCATCGGGGCATTGTAAAAAAAAATAGAGTGCAAACCACCCGAGCCCCCCCTCCCCCCAGGGAATTTGACAAACTAAGTTGAGGTTCGTAACAACAATACGACCCAATTGATTATCACAATCAGATTCCACACAGAACTAACATCTATAACTACAAAGTTAAGCATGTGTTCGTCTTCACACTTAATATATTCATATTTGTTGAGGTGAAGCAAATAGGTAAAGCTAGTAATGGAGCCGTCATAGTGATTTGCAGAAAGGATTGAGAGAATAAAGGAGGAGCATTAATCTTCTCGGCTATATATATGTTACATCTTGAAAAAATTCGTTGTGGTAGAGAGATGGAGTGCTTAACGTCCAGGCTTTATATAAAAATCCAGCACACAAATAGATACGAGAGAGAGAGAGAGAGAGAGAGAGAGAGAGAGAGAGAGAGAGAGAGAGAGATGCAGCATTCATAAGAGACCAAAATTTTTATATGGAAACCCTTGAAAGGGGGAGAAAACCATGGAGTTTTACCCAGTTTTAAGGAATCCACTATTATTTGTTATTAATTATAAAAAATTCCCTTCATCGAGGGAAGGTTTTGGCTTAATGTTGCAAATATACATCATATATATATATAACACTTTATAAGATTGAGGCTAAAAGAATCCAATGTCATAAGAGTTGTTCTCAAGAGAGTGTTGGAATATTTATTGGGTTAGAAAGACTGTATTTGGGTTATAGAGGTCGGAGGGAACCTTCATCGGTAAGTAATAGAGGTTGGAATGATTGTAGTTGGGCAATGTTGGTTGAAAGGACCGTAGTTAGGCGACCATACTCAGAAAATTATGGTTGAAGGGAGCGTAATTGGTGGGTGACGGTGGTCGGAAGGACAATAGTTAACGGGCAATAGTGCTCGGAAGGACCGTAATCAGAAGACTATGGACAGAGGGGCCGTAGTTGGCAGAAGATGAAGGTCAAAAGGACCTAGTTGGGCTATGGTAGTTGGAGGGATCATAGTCGGACTACGATTGTCGAATGTGTAATAGCCCGTATTTTAAACTAGTTAAATAAATATTTTAGGAGTCATTATAAATCCAAATCACAAATCATCTTCACCATAAGATAAATACTATGATGGTTTAATTACACTAATTTTTACGCAATGGTTCAAATTATAAAGAAATTGATATTTTTCAGTACAAGTGAGAATTTTGGGACCGTCAGGTGTCCATTTTACAAGCCGATTTCTCCAAAAATTTTAAATAAAATGAGTTATTTTATGAATATTTTTCAATAATTTTTAAAGCCTCATAAGAATTTATATTTATTTTATGCTAAAAAATAATTAAATTATATAATTATATTAATCTTATATTATTATTTTATTACAAAATCTAAATCCATTGATAGCTTTTCCATTCGTTTGCTACATGCAAGAGAAGGAAAAAAAGATTTAGAGAGAAAATAGAGGAGAGAAAAAAAATTTAGGATTTGACAGCCTTAGCAATTTTCACCACTCGATCCTATTTGGAGATTTGTTTGTCTCAAGATAAGGAATCATTTTTCTATTTTTTATTTTAATAATTTTATATTTTTTAAATTTTTCTGATCACAAAAAATAAGAATATTTTTGTATTGGTAAAATGTTTACCGTGCAGTTTTTTACATGTTATAGATATTAAGATTATGAACGTTTTGAGTATTTATTCGAGATTTTTTTACCGAGTTATTTTTAAAAAAGCAATGATTTTTATTAATTCAAAATTTTAGTTTGACATCTAAAAATAGTATTTTTGTTCAATTAAAGTTTCAAAATATCGTTATACATAATCTCTAGTAATTTGATTAATTTCTGAAAATATAAATTTCTCCTCATTAGAGTTTTATGTTGCATATTGTTATGACATTTTGACACTATGAATTAAGCTTAATTATGCTTTATTTAATGTAATTCATAGGAAATGAATGTGTATATGTGATTGAGTTGGTCGATATTAATATTATAATACTATGATAATAATATTGTGTGTAAAAGACAAGTAAAGACTAGTTTACCGATTTGTTGGAGATTGATTGATTAGTATAGCATGGTGGGACGACGGCTTTCTTTTAAATACTATGATTTAGTATTATTTGATACAACGATTGAGAGTTATAAAGAGTTATTACTATGCCAACGGGTAAAAAGTGACGACTTTGTTAATTGAGCCAACGGTTATGACTATCGATTACTGATTACTAAAAAATATTGTGATCGCTAGAATTTTTTACTTATTTAGTGTGATTATTAAAATGCATGTTACGGATTCATTATTACTTTAAGACTTTACTAATAATGTATTGATTTATTGTCACTGTATGGATTTACTTTTATTGCATCATTTTATTGCTACGGCCACTGGATTCACTAGTATCGATACATATACTAATACTATTATAGAACTATTACTAATACTAATATTGATTCACTGTTATTATTATTATTATTATTATTATTATTATTATTATTGAATCATTGTACTAATAATAAACATCTAATATATTAAGCATGTGATACATTAAGCATGTGATTAAGATACTGGTTTGATACTAATATATACTAAATGGATAACATGTGTACATCTTTATAGGATTTTACTACATTGATATAATTCTGATAGTCTTAATCGATTCTTTTATTTTACCTCTTTACACGATTTCTTTACTGATTGAGAGTACTGATATGAAGATTGCTTTATATATTTAACACCCGTACTGATTTACTAGTTTCCCCAATGTACTATTTTGCTTGCTTTCATACCATACTATTTTAGTATTTATAGATTCTACTGTTACTGCATGCGAGCTATTTTTGCACAAATTCATAATCATATGAATGCTACTGTTATGAATTGATCGCTCACATGCATATTGCTCATTTAATATGTTTTGAGTTCAGTTATAGGCTTTGATGACATGTTAGGCATTTAAGCTCATTATATGTAGTTTAAATCTTTTTAGGTCAGGATAGAGGATTAGGAGTGTAAGGCTGGTTAGAATTCTTCAAGTTTACTGTTAGCATATTTATTTCTATCAATAGCTATTCTTTTGTACTCATGACATGATAGACATGTTATGATTATATGAATTCTGAGTAATGTATGTGATTTTTTGGAAAATAAATAAATATGTATATTTTGATATTTTGATGGATAACTTTATTTTCGCTAGTATTTATATTGATCAAAAAAAGTATATAGCTCTGGTTGTGTAAATTAAAAGATAAAAAATAATTCTTCTTGATACATCCTCAAAAAATTATCTTGATCGGGCACGAATCTCAAGGCAAAGTCATGTTCGAAACTTCCAAAATTAAAATTAGGACCATCCAAACTCCGATTTCAGCAAACTTATAGCCGAATGGAATGTCTTAGAAATACGAACCCAAGGACACCAAATTCAACCCAATCCAAGCCCAACTAGGTCCAAATCAAGGGTTTGAAGCGCTGTTAGAAGGTTTAAACCATAATTTGGATTACCAAACGATCTCCAAATATGACATGCTTACAGTTGAACCGAGCATCTCGACGAGATGAATCCAACGACAAAATTTTGACATCGCTAAGACCTTCAAATGACTAGTAAACGGTCCATAATCAGGGGATTCAACATCGATCGTTCATTCAAACCACTCCCTAATTACCCTTGATCTTCCTCCTATTTACGGGCCATGCCACTCCCAAAAATTTATAAATAGAGCCCCCTCTTCTCTTGAAAAGGGACACCTAATCCTAATGAGAAAAGAGAGAGATCAGAGATCGCTCTTGCCTCCTTGCTCCTCCTCGACCATTGCCAGAGTTCCGCTGGACCACCGCTTGATACCCTGAGTTCCGCCGGACCACCACATGATGTCCTCAGCTCCACCGGACCACCGCTTGATACTCTGAGCTCTGCCAGACCACAACCTGATGTCTCAGCTCCACCGGACCATCGCTTGATGCCCTAAGCTCCGTCGGAGCACCACCTGACGTCCTCTGCTCCGCCGGACCACCGCCTGATGCCCTGAGCTCCACCGAACCCACCACTTAATGTTTTATGCTCTCCCGGACCACCGCTTAATGTCATGAGCTCTGTCGGACCACCACCTAACATCCTCAGCTCCGCTAGACCACCACTTGAGGCCCAGACTCCCACCAAACCACCATCTGAGGCCCATACTTCCGTCGGACCACCACTTGACGTTCTCAACTCTGCCAGAGAACCACCTAAGGCTCGAAGTTCTACCAGACAACCACCTAAGGCCTAAAATTCTGCCAAACCACCGGGTGGCCCCAAAGTTTCACCAGTGTGATATCGGACTTTCACATAACTTGACTTTAACCCTATAGTTGATACTTGTAATCTGATCACCCTTGGAGGTGAGTTAGCCCACTGTAACCTACTCAAGTGCTAGTGGAATCATTTCAAATTGGGCCAGGCCCCGTGGTTTTTCCTTTTTTTAGGAGTTTTCACGTAAAAATCTTGTGTTCTCTATGTGTGTGAGCTGGATCTTCGTGCAACGCTAAGACGTAAAATTATAACTCTATCGCTATATATTCTAGCCCTCAATAGTTTGGCACCATCTATGGGAACCGCCAGTCCCCCTATCCTAAATCACCACTGCAATGGCCAACAGGCATAGTAATCACATCTTGGGAGCCTCCCGCTCCAATTTATATCAATCTAGGAATCAGTCTATGAATCTGGGATGCCAAGTATCTGTCTCTTTTTATCCTGGGGGGCAAAATGCTGCTAGAGAAGGACATCAGGACCATCCCTAGAAGATCGTATTCAAAGAATGGAGGAATCTCAGAATGAGATCCTTCAACTCCTATGAGAGACCCGACAGCTGGCATTAGCTCCATAAGAAAAGATCCTTCTCCCTCGAGATCCACCCTGGCTTGGAGAGGTTCCACCAGAGCATCTTCATGTCGAGATTCCTTTCCCTCCACCAATGATGCATCCTCCGACGCATCAAGATAATGAATTTGCTGACACAGCAAGCTCTACCCATCCTTCACGCACAGGTCAACAACCTCGCATTCCTCTAGATGTCCCCGAGGACTTAGCCCCACTACATATTGCTAGACTCCCTCGTAACATCCTATGACATGAACTACAAAGATTGGTTCAAGAAGAGTTCCCCGCAGGAAGTGCAAGACAATCTCTTCATCAGTGGAACTTCCAGGAGTCCTCACCCCTGGCTGAAGCCATCCTTCAACACCCCATTTCGGCAGGGTTCAAACTACCGAACATCGATCCCTACGACGGGACATTTGACCCGTATGAGCATATCAATCACTATAGGACCATCATGCATATACAACGAGCCTAAGATGCACTCTTATGCCAAGTTTTTCCTGCTACCCTCCAAGGATAAGCTCGAACGTAGTTATACTCACTTCCAGCTGGAATAATTCCTATATTCGTTAGTTTAGCCAAGATGTTTGTCGAATAATTCATCGCCAATCGAAGAATTACTAAGGATTCTTCTCACCTCTCTGGGATCCGCCAAAATAAAGGAGAATCACTAAAGGAGTATTTCCAATAATTTTCTACTGAGGCTCGACAAATTCCTGGAGTAGATCCCGAGTTACTTAGAGGAGTTTTTCTCGGAGGGCTTCATCCTGGCCCCTTCTACTCAGCACTTATGCGAGATACGGTTCCCTCATATGTTGACCTGATCCATCGTGTTGATGAGCAAATATCAGTAGATGAAGCTATTAATGCCTATAAGAAGCAATTTGAGCAAACTATTGGAAAGCATAAAAATGCCCCTACAATGGATGACTCATTCTCACAATGAAAGAAAAACTTCTCTCCTAGACCCCCAGTACCATGACGTGAGTTTCTGCAAGAGGAGTATACACCACTCAATGTCTCTCAAGCAAATGTGTTGATGGTCATCCGAGATTAAGAAAATATTAAGTGGCCAAATACTTTAAAATGGAACGTAGAAAATCAAGATCAATACTGTCATTTCCACCGTAGTTGTGGACACACTACTGAAACTTGTAAACAACTCAAGGATGAGATTGAGAGGCTGACCCGACAAAGATATCTCCGATAATTCATCCAATGCCCACCTACTCGAGATGATGTTGGGAGCAAAATCAATAACAACCAAGACAACCATTGAATAATATTCAAATGGTTGGTGAGATTAAATGATCACACAGTGTATACATTTGTGTTAGTAATAGTAGTCGTCTTGTTTATTGTGTCTCTTTTATCAGTAGGGTGTCGCTCTGATATCCCTAATTTTTTTCTTCCAAGTCAAACATTGTGTTATCCATGTACATATATCTTATGTGTTTAGTATGGTGTAACACTTATATCCTTAGGTTGTACTAGAAAGTTGTTATATTATCCTACACAATATAGTGATGCGTTGTGCGCTCTATTTTGATATTATCTACTTCTTTAAAAAAGATTAAAAATAATGATAATGAAAAACTACCGATGAATATAATCTCTTTATCTGTAATTTGAGAAATACACAATCTTTATTGTGTTTCAATCACTGGATAATCAATCACAAGGGGATTTGATTCGACCTCTTCCACACAGATTAACATCATCGAGCAGTGCTCTGACACACAACCTCGGATATGTCATACATCTTTGGTGGATTCTATCAACCTCTTCCACACAGGTTAACGTCATCGAGTAGTGCTCTGACATACAACCTCGGATAGGTCATACATCCTTGATGGATTCTCTCGACCTCTTCCACACAGGTTAATGTCATCGAGCAAGGCTCTGACATACAACCTCGAATAGGTCATACATCCTTAGTGGATTCTCTCGACCTCTTTCACACAGGTTAACGTTATCAATCAGTGCTTTAACACACAACCTCAGATAGGTCATACATCCTTGGTGGATTCTCTCGACCTCTTCCACATAGGTTAACGTCATCGAGTAGTGCTCTAACATACAACCTTGATTATGTCATACATCCTTAGTGGATTCCCTTAACCTCTTCACACAGGTTAATATCATCGAGCAGTACTATAACATACAACCTCGGATAGGTTATACACCCTTGGTGGATTCTCTCAACCTTTTTCATACAGGCTCACGCCATCAAGAAGCCCGACATCGAGCTTCCTCCCATTACTGAGCCTCTGCCCGTCACGGGACTTTCGTCAGACTTCTTCCCGACGTCAAGGTTCCTCCTGTTGCTGGACTTCTGTTTGTCAACAGACTTTCATCAGATTTCTACCTAAAGCTAAACATCTACGCCATGTCGAACTTCTACCCATCATCGGTCATTCGTCCGATTTCTACTCGACACTGAACTTCTACCCAACGCCGGACTTCTGCCCGTCATCGAACCCTCACCAGATTTCTACCCGACACTAAATTTTTACCCATCGTTGGACTTCTGCCTGTCAATGGACTTTCCTTGGATTTCTACCCGACGCTGAACTTTTACAGATGTCAGACTTCTGCCCGTCGTCGGACCCTCATCAGATTTCTATGCGACGCTGAATTTCTACCCGACGCCAGACTTCTGCCCGTCACCGGACCCTCATCGGAATTCTACCTGATGCTGAATTTTTACCCTTCATCGGACTTCTGCCCTCAACAGGCTTTCGTCGGATTTCTACCCGACGCTGAACTTTTACTCTATGTCAGACTTCTACCTGTCGCCAGTCTTTCATCGAATTTCTACCCGACACTGAACTTCTACCCAACGCTGGACTTCTGCCAGTCGCTGGACCCTCGTCGGATTTCTACCCGACGCTAAATTTTTACATGTCATCAAACTTTTACTCAATACCGGACTTCTACCTGTCGTCGGTCTTTCGTCGGATTTCTACCCATCACTGAACTTCTACCCGACGTTAGAGTTCTGCCCGTCGGCTTTCGTCGGATTTCTACCCATCACTGAACTTCTACCCTCGTCGGATTTCTACTCGATGCTGAATTTCTACCTGACGTCGGACTTCTTCCCGTCGTCGGTCTTTCGTCGAATTTCTACCCGACACTGAACTTCTACCCAACGCGGGACTTCTGCTTGTCGCTGGACCCTCATCGGATTTCAACCTGACGCCGGACTTTTGCCCATCACCGGACCATCGTCGAATTTATACCCGATGTTGAATTTCTACCCGTTGTCAAACTTCTGTCTATCAACGGACATTCTTCAGATTTCTACCTAATGCTGAACTTCTACTCGACGCCAGACTTCTACCTATTGCCAGACCTTCGTTAGAGTTCTACCTGACGCTGAACTTCTGCCAGCCGTCGGACCATTGTCGAAGTTCTACCCGACACTAAATTTCTACCCAGCGTCTGACTTCTGCCCGTCAACGGACATTCGTCAGATTTCTACCCGACGTCGGACTTCTTCCCAATGCCGAACCTTCATCGGAGTTCTACCCGACACTGAATTTCTACCCGTCGTTGGACTTCTGCCCATTGAGAGACTTTCGTCGGACTTCTACCCGACGCCGAGCTTCCTCCCATTACTGTACTACTACCCGTTATCAGACTCTCGTCGACTTTCGTCCGTTGCCAGACTTCCACCAACTAACGTTAGACCTCTGTAGGATCTCTCGAAGAAAGAGGAAAAGACTCCTACTCAATGAAGGGCCCTAGACCGGGACAGGGGGATACCACATGAAATGGACTAGGGGAATGCCTCAGCGTGAGGGAGAGAAGAAGAAGGGGGAGGAGACTCCTACTCAGTGAGGGGTCTTAGACCGGCACAAGGGATACCACCTGAAATGGACTAGGGGAATGCCTCGGCATGAGAGAGAGGAGAAGAAGGGGGGAAATCTCCTTCTTGCAGAGAGGGGCCGTGGGCCTGGACAGGGGATGCCACCTGTACATAGCTAGGGGAAGGCCTCAAATGAAAAAAGAGAAGAAGAGAAGGAGGTGTGAATTTGAAGGGTTGGGGGGATATTAATAGTTGAAGGAGGGCGTTTTAGCAATTTTGAAAAAAAAGAAGAAAGAAAAAAAAAGAATTTACCTAACCACTGGCGGTTAAGTCAACCCGAGCCGGCGGTCAAACCAACTGCCGGCAGTTGGCTCTGGTCAACCCGCGGTTACAGGCTGCGTCAGCCAGGCGAGCAAGCCTGGTAGGCGCGCAGCTCGCAGGGCAGCCGGGCAGGCGAGCTGGCGCTAGAGGCTCGGGGGCGGGCGGCGGCCGCTAGTGGTGGCTTGTTTGTCCCGACTCATTTCTGGGCCAAATTTTGGGCCTGGAAAGGTCTAATCGGATATTTTTGGGGTCCCTGAAACCATTTTTCGACGTTCCAGACTCCATTTTGACACTTTTAGAGCCTTTCGAGACCTTTACGCCCAAATTTGAATTATTTCAAGTTTCCAAGTCGTGCAAAAAATTCTCAAAAAATTGCGACACATATTTTCGGACTTTTGGAGCTTCGACGTTCAAAAATATGGGGGCTACTGATACATCCTCAAAAAATTATCTTGATCGGGCATGAATCTCAAGGCAAAGTCATGTTGGAAACTGTTGAAATTAAAATTGGGACCATCCGAACTCCGATTTCAACAAACTTATAGCCGAACTGAACGTCTCGGAGATATGAACCCAAAGACACCAAATTCAACCAAATCCGAGCCCAACTGGGTCCAAATCAAGGGTCCGAAGCGATATTAGAAGGTTTAAACCATAATTTGAATTACCAAACGGTCTCCAAATGAAATATGCTTATAATCGAATCGAGCGTCTCGACGAGACAAATCCAATGAGCCCAAGATCACAAAATTCTGACATCACTAAAACTTTCAAATGACCAGTAAACAGTCCTTAATTAAGGGATTCAACATCGGCCGTCCATTCAAACCACTTCCTAATTACCCTTGATCTTCCTTCTATTTATGGGCCATGCCACTCCCAAAAATCTATAAATAGAGCCCCCTCTTCTCTTGAAAAGGGACACCTAATCCTAAGGAGAAAAAAGAGAGAGATTGGAGATCACTCTTGCCTCCTTGCTCCTCCTCGACCACCGCCGGAGTTCCGCAAGACCACCGCTTGACACCCTAAGCTCCGCCGGACCACTTGATGTCGTCAGCTCTATCGGACCACAGCTTGATGCCCTGAGCTCCTCCAGACCACCACCTGACATCCTCAGCTCCACCGGACCACCGCTTGACGCCTTGTGCTCCGTCGGACCACCACCTGATGTCTTCAGCTCTGTCGGACCACCGCTTGACGCCCTGAGTTATGCCAGACCACCACCTGACATCCTCTGCTCCGTAAAACCACCACCTGACATCTTCTGCTCAACCGGACCACCGCCTGAGCCCTGAGCTCCGCCGGACCACCACCTGACGTCTTCTGCTCCATCGGATCACCGTCTGACACCCTGAGCTCCGCTGGACCACCACCTGACATCCTCTGCTCCGTCGGACCACCGCTTGAAGCACTGAGCTCCGCCAGACCACCACCTGATGTTCTCTGCTCTGCCGAACCACCGTCTGATGCCCTGAGCTCCGTCGGACCATCACCTGAGGTCGTCAGCTCAACTAGACCACTACCTGAGGCTCAGACTCCCGCCGGACCACCACCTGAGGCCTGGACTTCGGTCGAACCACCATCTAACGTCGTTAGCTCTGCCAAAAAACCACCTAAGGCCCAGAGTTCTACCAGACCACCACCTAAGGCCTAAAATTATGCCAAATCACCAAGTGACCCCAAAGTTCCACCAGTGTGACGTCAGACTTTCACATACCCCCAACTTCAACCCTATAGTTGATACTTGTAATATGATTGCCCTTGGAGCCCACTGTAACCTACTCAAGTGCTAATGGAATCATTTCAAACTAAGCAGGCCCCATGGTTTTTTCCCTTTTTCAGAATTTTTCATGTAAAAATCTTGTGTTCTCTGTGTGTGTGAGCTGGATATCCGTGCAACGCTAAAACATAAATTTCTAACTCTATCGCCGCGTATATTCTAGCCCGTAACACTTCTAAATTAGATTCTAGGGCTTTACATGAAAGGCCGTAGTCAGCGGGCGACGATGGTCGGAAAGACCATAAATAGGAGATTTTGGTCGAAGGGACTATAGTTGACATGTTATTATGGTCAAAGGAAGACGTGACACTGGATGCTAGATGGATGTCTAATGACGATGGCTGAGCAGAGTTCCAATGTCAGCGGTGTGGGGTTGTGGATTCGTCGGTAGTGGTGTTGGGGTGGAGCTGTGGGATTCTTCAAGCCTTGAAGCAATTCTCTTCTTCCCCCTCTACATGTGAAGAATATGGGTATATTTATAATTTTCTGGAAGTGGCATGCTCTGTAATATGGAGAAAATCTAGTGCAAATTTGGGGTGTTCCATCAGATGGTTAGTATTAATTTTCCCAACCATGGAGCATTTTAAAAATGTTTATATGTCTTAATGATGTTAAAATTCAAAGATCTTGGACTCGTTGGATTTGTCTCGTCGAGCCGCTCGATTCGACTATAAGCATGTCATATTCGAATAACATTTGGTCATTCAATTGATGTTCTGAAGCTTCCAAAAAAGTTTTGATTATTTGATTTGGGCTCATTTGGGCTTGGATTGGACTGAATTTGATGTGATTGGGTTTGTCTCCATGAGATGTTCAATTTAACTATAAGTTTGTTGAAATCATAGTTTGGATGTCCCTGAATTTAATTTTGGATGTTTTTAATTCAGATTTACATAGAGATTTGTGAGGATCTGCAGCACCAGCTAACAAAAATGCAGCTCATGAAACTCTCCTCTCAAAAGGACAATACATCTCATCCAGAGTCTTCTTTAATCCACATCAAAATTGTTTTTTATGACGTGTGTGTGTGTGTGTGTGTGTATATATATATATATATATATATATATATATATATATATATATATATATATATATATATATATATATATATATATATATATATATTGCATTGCACGTTTAAGAAACAATATGAATATTGATGGAAACCAGTATATGCAGAAGCAAGATGTAGGAGGACAATGATACGCTGAATTTACATATATAAAACTAATTTTAGCAAACAAAATAATAATTAATGACAAACAAGCAAAAATAAAGCCAATAGTTAACATGTAAAGTCAATGTTATTAAAATCAGATCGGACCGGCCAATTCAACCGGTTGAATAGTGAACTGATCGGCCGGTCGGATCATTTTTTCTATAAAGCCGGATTGCATTGAACAGTCCAAAAACCGCTCAAACCGGCGGTCAAATAGATGAACCAGAGAACCGATGCCAATTTTCTAAAACTGTCATGTTTAAACGTAGGGAAATCTGATCCGTAGGATTATGATCAATGTTGTCCAGATTTGTAAAAATAAATAAATAAATAAATAAATTCCTTTGCAATTTGGTAATCCCTCATTTCGCTTGAACT
Source organism: Dendrobium chrysotoxum (assembly GCA_019925795.1). Taxonomy (NCBI): domain Eukaryota; kingdom Viridiplantae; phylum Streptophyta; class Magnoliopsida; order Asparagales; family Orchidaceae; genus Dendrobium; species Dendrobium chrysotoxum. The sequence continues at coordinate 94,349,978 of CM034305.1, read as the reverse complement.
CGAACAAAGCTCCTGAGGAAGCCAGTTCCTTCCTCTCTGCTCGACATTCCTACTTCATTGGCGAGCTCGTAAGAGCGACTAGAAGCCTGAGACCGATGACGCTCCTACCAGCACTTTTCATGACTTCTTTTGTCGTTTCTTTCATCCGTTCTTGTGCTGAATAGCCAAATGGCTATATATGCCCTAATTGCTTTGCCTTGTCTTCCTCCCCCCGTCATCTGCTCGACCTCTTCTACCAGAAAGAAGAGCCGCATCAACCCGCCCCTATGTGCACTTGTTCATTTGTCGCATTTGCCTCCTCCGCGCCTCTGCTCGACCTCAATCCGCCTGCAAAAGATTACTCCTTGCTGTTTGCCGCTGCTGGGTCATCCATTTTATAGATTTGATAAAGTTCAAATGTTTCATTTTTTCCAAATTTTACATTTTACAAATAACAAATTTGTTATTTTTTTTAGATCAATATAATGATGTCTGGGTCGAGAAGGTTCGTTTCGGCTCAGTTCAATCATTGTCGGCATCACATGTCTTAGAGGTACGTCTTAAAATAAATTGTTTTTAAGTTTATTTATGTAAGCAAAATTTTAGTATTCTTAAATATGTTTGTCGTACTTGCTTGGAGAATATTTTGAAAAATATTGTGTATTGCAGAAATTGCATTTGTGATTTTTTTTATTTACTAAAATTAGATTTTAGTTTTCTGAAATTAGATTTCTTAATTGTTGAAATTGATATACAGACTTGTTGAATTTGAGATTTTTTTGTGCTGAAATTGTATTTGTATTTTGCTAAAATCAATTTCCATGTTTGCTGAAATTAGATTTTTTAATTGGTGAAATCAATATGCAGATTTGTTGAATTTGAATTTTATATGTTCTGAAATTGCATTTGTATTTTGCTAAAATAAATCAAATGTGCTGAAATTAATTCTAATATTTGCTAAACTCAATGTTAGATTGCTATATTATTATGTTAATTTTATTAATTTTAATAATATTATTATTTATTACGTTATCCAATTCGACCGGTCGAACTGGTGGAACTGTGAACCTCTTCTTCCTTCAGTTCATTGTCCGGTCCAGTTCACAATCTTGTGTAAAATAGTAATTAAGGACTAAAGATAAAAATGGCTAAGACAAGAAATCGGGAGGCATCATTCGGTGATCTGCAAGAGAAATATCAGTTTCCCTTCCTCTTTAGAAGAACTAAATCTGCTTTAAATACATTGTTGAAAGTTTGATGAGGTTTTTCCTTCACCTCCTCCTTGAAGATTTGATCGGAATCAATAACTATTTTGTCAGCCGACTCAAGTAATTATTAATATTTTTTAAATAATTTATTTTATTTATTAAATTTAAATATTTAAATAAATTAATAATAAATGCTAAACATTGTAGTTTTTCTTTTTAAATCGCGCCTAAGTTTTAAAAATCCCGCCTGTAGCTCGTGAACCGGCTTGAGCTCATTTACAGTGGAACGAGCTGACTTTCTGGCTGACGAGCTGAGCTCAATAACGCCACTAATCGACTCGACTCGACTCATTTACACCCTTATTTGGGATAGCTTTTTTATTATTTTTTAAAATGATTTTGTCCTACAAAAATTTTATGAAACCAGGAAAAAGCAATGGCCAAAAATTGTCCACGAAGCCTAAGTGTAGTTTGCCACTTATACTACATCCTTTAATGCATATATATAATTACAAAGGGAAACATAAAGCAATTTTATTTGAATGAACATCATTTAAATATGAAAGTATTTTAACTTCAATTTTTATTATGCAAATCAATGATATCGATGAGCAGTCATTTTCGTACTAAAAAGCTGAAAAATGAGATTCTTGTGGAGCAGTTGAGTCATCAATAAAACCAAAAAAAAAATCGAGTGATCGCCATTGAATTATAGCTATGAAATAAGAAAAAAAAAACATAAGGTACATAAAGATGAAAGAGATTGAAAATTCATTTACATATAGATGATTAAATAAGAAGCAAAGTGCAAGTAAAAGAAGAATTGTGTAATCGTGTGCCACATGTCCTAATTTAAAGCAATTATAAATACTATGGGAAGCAAGCATTCCTCTGTGGACTGTGGTAGTGAACCAAGTTAGATAGTCACATAGATACTAATGGAGCAGTCATTGTGGTTTGAGGATGCCATCGAGAGGATGAAGGAGAAGCTCTTCTCTCCAACAGCCGACCTATATGCCTTCTTACATGTTTCTGCATATGAAACAGCATGGGTCGCCATGGTGCGAGACCCAGATGACCCGACCTACCCGATGTTTCCGGAGTATTTGGCATGGATTATACACAACCAAAATGCTCTGGGTTACTGGTTCGATCAACAACATAGTATTAATATTGATTATCATGATCATATAAATTATAAGCATCAATGGAGCAATGATGATCTTTTGGCCACTCTTGCGTGCTTAATTGCTCTGAAGACTTGGGATAGCATTGGTTTCTCTCACAAAATAAACAAAGGTACAATTACAATATATTAGTTGTAATTTATACTTTATATTTATGAAAATGAATGAATTAATTAATTTATTATACTCATGTGCATGTACGTAGGATTAAAATTTCTCCGAGGTAGCCTGGAGAAGGAATTGATGAATATGAGAAACAACAAAAACGGTGGTGGTGAAGCTGGGCATGCTCTTCTTCGTTGGTGGTTTTTGATGTTTAAGCTTGCAGAAGCAAAAGGCTTGGAAGTCTTTCCTACTCAACAGATCAACAATGGAGTTTTTTATGAATTTAAATTGAATGGAACAATGCTTAAAAAAGAAGAGGCCGACAAGATAATCACCACGGAGAGAGTTGTGATGAGAGAGATTGCATTTAAAAACCCCAACTCAACACTACTCTATCGATCACCATCGGTAACTGCTTGTGCTTACATGATTACTGGAGACCAGACTTACAAAACTTACCTTGAACACATGCTTGCCAATTGCCAACACGGAGGTACTAATCCATGAGGTCATAAAATATTATAACTACAATCAATACATAAATATAAAATAAGCAATCAAATATATAAGATACATACTGAAATTTTATTAAATAATTTTAATATTTAATTTTCAATAAGTATTCATATGTGTACATGCTTATAAAATAGTCATGATAAAATGAAATACTCCTTCGTGAAATTTTACTTGTTTAGTGTCAATATTAATATTACCTGATTACATGTTCTGCTTATAGTAGCCATAGATCTTCACTTCTTCTTCCTTAAAGAGAGAGCTATTTGCGGGAATTATTATGGATTACTATATTATTTTATTATAATCTTTATTAGCTTTATCATTTTCTTATTTCTATATATTTTTAAAACAGTTCCTCCAATATACTTAGAGGACAAAGATGTTATAAAGCTTTGTGTGGTTGATCACTTGGAGAGGCTTGGATGTGCAGAGCATTTTTCTGAAGAAATCAGGAATGTCATGGATCACCTACACAGGTATGTCTCTATTTTTTAATTTATTTTAATTAATTCATCAATATTATATGATGCGGAGATTGTACTAAATATATAAAATATTCTCTCCTTCAAGAAGAAAAATAACTACTCTTATACATTTATAATTTCATAGATGAAGTTGATGTGATAATTTCAATATTTGTATTTTCTTCATAGAAAATGGATTGCAGAAGAATCAAAAATCCCAAAGAAAGATGATGATGCATTTCAAATCTACAAAGACTCCTTAGCTTTTCGACTATTAAGGATGCATGGCTATCAAGTTTCACCAAGTAAGTACTTGACTACATTAATAGAATATTTCATATTTCCAAAAGATTATACCATAAATATGTATTCATCAATGAATAATTATAAAACAGTTTTGTTTTACTATAAGATGCGTTTGATTAGTGAAGCAACTAATCTCTATGGCCTATGGCCTTAATACAGGGAGATTTTGTTCGTTCATTGATGATGAGGAAAGTCTATCATATATGAAAGATAATTATGCCTTCTTTTTAAGTCCCATGCTTAGTATTTACAAAGCATCGCATATTGCATTTCCTGAGGATTATAAACTTGATAAGGCTGGAGCGTTCTCTCGACAAATCTTGCAGAAGGGAATCTTGAGCATGAAATCTGAGAATGAATATGATATTTTAGCTAGATCAACTAAATTTGAACAAGAGGTGAATCAATATAAGTGTATGATCAATATATATATATGTTGTTGATGTCCTTTGTTTAAAACCTATCTATTCTTTATAGATTGAGCATGAGTTAGGGCTTAAATGGCTAGCTCGAATGGATCATTTGGAGCACAGGTTGTACATTGAAAGAGGAGGGATCTATCACTTTTGGATTGGAAAGAATGCTCCTTGCTGGTAAATGTTATATGAACTAATGATAGATAATTGGATAACATGTATAGTTAACTTCTTATCACTGGATAAAATGCAGCATCTTAAGAAATGATGACCTCCTCCAACTTGCCATTGATAATTTTATGATGAGACAATTGGTGTACAGGAAGGAGCTTAATGAGTTGCATAGGTACTTTAAATATTCCCTCTCCCCTTCTTGTAATATCCTTTGATAGTTGTTTGTTAAATAAATTCCCCTCTTAATTTGTATATAAGGTGGTCCAAATATACTGGCCTCTTCACGATGGGATTTGGTAGGGAGAAGACAACGTATTGCTATTTTGCCATTGCTTCAGCAACTTGCCTTCCTCTCAACACAGAGTCAAGAAAGGAAGCAGCCAAATGTGCAACTTTTTTTACAGTTGCAGATGATTTCTTTGATGAGAAAGGCTCATTACATGATTTATTCATCCTAACAGATGCACTGCAAAGGTAGAAAAAAATTATATCTTAGATATGAATTGATCATTGTGAAGCCAACCTATTTATCAATCCTGCTCATGTTGAACATTTGTATTTTAATGTTTTCTACTATAATAAATATTTTATACTATCAAAAAGTAGCTTAAACTCCAAAACAATTTTTTACAAACTTTTTCATTAAAATCATTAGATTTATCTAATTAATTACTATATTGTTCAAATGAATAATTGCTCTTAATTGCATTTTTTATGTTTCAAGGATTTCTTGATGATGTTTGATTTTATTACTAAGAAGTCAATTGACTATGTTTTCCAATGTAGATGGGAGGGAAAAGGTCTAACAAGCCATAGTAAAATTATTTTCACCGTCCTCAACAATCTAGTTCATGATATTTCTGTGAAGTCCTTCAAGCAACATGGTCATAATGTGATGAAAATTCTACAAGATGCTGTGAGTTCTAAATCATTCACGATATTAATTTCGCCATGATATACATCTAAGATGCTAATCAATATTAGTGTCTTTTTTTTCTATGTTATGAAGTGGAAAGATATATTCATGTCATGGCTAAAAGAAGTAGAGTGGAGCAAAAATTCTCATTATCCATCAATTGATCAATATATTGAAAATGCAAAGACTTCGGTTGCAGTTGAAATGATTCTTCTTCCAAAATGTTATTTGACGAAGTCAAAAATTGCCCTTCAAAAGAGTTGTTGGGATTTTAGAAGTGCTATAATTACCAAATCTCTTGAGGTTTTATGCCGCTTATTGAATGACCTAGAGAGCTACGAGGTTTGTTAACAACTATTCATCTTTTACATCAAATTTTCTTTCTTTCTTTTCTTAAAGCATGGTCTATAATAAATCATTTACAACATATTAAATTAAGCACTAGTTGTATTTGTTGACATTGAAAAAAGAGGCTTAGAATGAGTAAACCGTTGGGCATGTGATTATTGGTCATACAGGAAAAATATCTTTATACATTATACTTCAATTATACTTGTCTAAAAACTATTATTAAAAGATTATTCCAAGTTATAACACTAAATTAGGTTATGAAATATGATAAGATGGAGCAAATTAGGTTGTTAACACATCACTTATTTAGAGCTTTTTCAAACTATTCAAAATTGACCCATACCATTACAAGCATAGAAAAAAATTGATTAACTCAAACAAAAGTGCACACAAACACACCTTGAAATAGGAACCACTCCAAAACATCTTTAGGCTTTAGAGAGTTCCAAGACAATGGCATAGAAATTTAAAAGAAAAAAAAATTGCACAGAACATTATTTTACAATTGGTTTGGAATAAGTAAGAAACCAAAATGATTGAGAATAGAAGACATGGTAACAAATGCTTAAGAAGCTAAAGAAGACATAAAACTCACTCTTTCTAACATGGCAATATACCAATTTTTCCTTTCTTTGCAAGCCATGTTCATCATCATCACTAGCTTTATCCCAACCATTTGAGGTTAGTATAATAAGTCATTTTTTTCTCATTTATACTTGTTAAGTGTTGTTATTATATTAAAATCATTCCTTACAATTCATTTTGAACATGCTTTATCCATGTATCATAGGTTGCTAAAAAATACTCTCATCAATGTCATTTTCCAAATGTTGCTGAAAGTAAAAAAATACAATCGACTAAATTATAGTAATCATTCATTCTACAACTCAATTTATCATATTAATTTTATGAAATATCAATAATTTGCAGAGAGAAGCTAAAGCTGGAGAACCAAACATAGTTCTCTTACATCTGATGCAGAATCCAAAGGCCAAGATTGATGATGTCATTGCTTTCATAAAAAACACTTTGAAAATGAAAGAAAAAGAATTTCTTCAATTGGTGATGTCCAAGGATTTTGAGTCTGATATGCCTACAGAGTGGAAAATGATGCATCTATCATGCTTAAAGATTTTCCAGATGTTCTACAACTCTGAGAATGCATTTGACTCGCAAACCGCACTGCTTGATAGTATTAACAAGGCTATCTATGAACCATTATTGGTGAAGAAAACAATAAGCAAACCTGCAGATTTTATTATCAAGGAATTAAAAAAGATAAAAACTAGAGCTCCATATACAAAAGTGAAGCTTAGCAGAGCTAGCAACAAACATACACTATTATCAATTGATTCAAACAAATGGCTAGATCCAAGGGAGGAAAAAAAATTTCACAAACTATCTTTTGCTTGTTCTTTCAGGGCATACAATACTGCATTCAACAAAAGTTTGCTTTAGGAGTAATAGTTATGGGAGCATATTTTGAAACTAGAGCAAATGAAGGGAGAAAGAAGCCAAGTAGCTATGCACTATATATTCACATTATTATTGTGTTATGTTTGTATCTCTTTTTGGCAATTGATTACCTTCTTGCTTGATCTCCAATTATCTCTAGATTACTTGAGTTATATAGCTCAAAAAATGTTCCCTATAATGTTCATGAAATATTCCTATCATGGTAAAAAAGAATGAAAAAAAAATTATAAATTTGGATCAAATAAGAACCTCTTCTTATTTTAGTTATGCTGCCTCAATGAAAATTTTGATTTTTTTTAAACATTAAATATGTTCAATTAATAAAAAGTGATTTAGAATTGATGCATTCACTCTCTTCTCATCCAAATCATTCAATTTATCTAATTAAACTATGAAGACTTCAATTGCGATTGAAATGATTATTCTTCCATCATGTTATTCGACAAATTCAAAATAATCGCTTTAAAAAAGTTGTTGGGATTGATAACTAAAAATAATGTTATTAATTAGTACACTCATGTCATATATTCATAAAAATGTTTTTGATAGATGACATTTTTATTTATATCTTATAATTTTTTGTATGTCACCAAAAAACCATATTAATCGTGCACGAACCTCGATGTAAATATGAATTGAAAACTTCCAGAATTAAATTCGGAACCATAAAACTCCAATTTTAGCAATCTTATAGTCAAATTGAACATCTCAAGGAGACGAACCCAACGACACCAAATTCAATTCAATCCGAACCTAAATGGTCCAAATAAAAGGACAAAAGCATATTTAAAAGCTTAAGAGCATTAATTGGATAACCAAATGATATTCAAATATGGCATGCTTATAGTTGAATCGAGTAGCTTGATTATACGAATCCAATGAGCCTAAAATCACTCAACTATGACATTTCTATGGCATTTTAATGCTTAATAGATGCTCTATGATCAAGGGAATCACTATGAGCCATCTGATGAAACACTCCTAACATACCCTTAATCTTCTCCATATTTACTAGGCGTGCCACTCTCAAAAAATTATAAACAGATCCTTCATTCTTCACATGAGGAAGGAGGAAGAGAAGAGAAAGCTAGGAAGATATATTGCCACTGACAGCTATTAGATCTCTTCAAGATCACCGACCGTCATCGGACTTCCACCCGTTTATTGGCCACCACAGAATCTCCTCCCGACTTACGAACGTCACCGAATTTTCACCTGTTTGTTGGCCACCGCTACATTTACTCTTGACTTTCAATCATCGCTGGACTTCCACCCATTTGTTGGCTGCCACCGGATCTACTCCCGACCACCGACTATTGTCCAACTTTCGTCCGTCTATTAATTATCACCGTATCCCCAACCATTGCCAAACCTTTATTGAATATTCTTTGATATTTCATCAACACCAAGAGTACCCGTATGATGTTTAATATATTTTCTAATTTATTATATTATTTTTGTCCTTGAGTTGAAGGACGGGTCCAATCTAGCAATCTATTCAAATATTAGAGGAATATTTTCAATTGAGCAAGGCTCAATATTTTTTTACTTTTTAGGATTTTTCACGTAAAAATTTGGCGTTACTTTATCCTCTATTTGTGAGCTAAATTTTTGTTCGTAGCTAAAATATAAAAATTTTCCCCTCTATCATCGTGGATTTCTGAGCTTGCAATAGTTTGGCGTTGTCTGTGGGAAGCATTCCCAACATTTCTTCTTCAATGGCTGATCGAAGTTGTACTAATAACTTTCTCTCTCATTCCTACACTAATCGAACTAGAAACTCATCTGGCAATCTTAGACGTCATAATCATAAAATAGGAGAACCTCATTCTTTAGAAACTTAAATTTGAAAGATGGAGGAACAACAAGTGTAAATCTTATAAATATTGGAGGAGACCGACCAACAAAGAGTATCATAACAAAACGATGAAGTTCCTCTCCCGCATCATCATCAACATAACATGGGAAGATAATTTGAAAATGCTCATCATCAGGCTAATGCTCCTCCTCCATGGTATGATCTATGAGTTCAACACATCCTCCACTTAGAGCCCACCAAATATAAAATCTTCAACCCGTTGTAGATACTCTTTGTGGTGTTATACTTCACGAGTTGCAACATCTCATCCAAGAAGAATTCCTGATAAGGGATAAAAATAACTTCCACCCCCAACGTAGCTTCCATGAATCATCTCCTTTGACTTACAAAATTTTCCAACACCCTATTCCAACAACATTCAAGTTACCCATCATTGAACCTTATGATGGATCATCTGATTCTTATGAGCACGTTGATCATTAGAGAATAATCATGTATATACAGCGAGCTTCTGATACACTTTTTTTATCAAGTTTTTCCTACTACCCTCAATGGTCAAGCTTGCACATGATTCTATGCTCTCCCAAAAAATATAATCTACAATTTCGCTCATCTTGTAAGGCTCTTTGTCAAATAATTTATTATCAATCAAGGAATTATTAAATATTCTTCATATTTTTTTATAATCCGCCAAAATGAAGGAGAATCATTGAAAGGATATTTTTAAATATTTTTGTTGAAGCTCGACAAATTTCAAGAGTGGATCCTGAACTACTATGAGGCCTTTTTTCTTAAAGGACTTCATCCTGAATCATTTTACTCTTCGCTAATGCGAGATACCGTTCATTCTTAAGTGACCTCATTTATAGAGTTGAAGCACAAATTACTGCAAAAAAGTTATTAACACTTATCAAAAATAACTTGAGTATCCTTCTAATAAGAGAAAGAATGGACATGGCAGTGAAATCCAGAAAACTCAAAAAGAAATCTAAACATTTCACTTTAACCCCCTCTGCAAAAACATGGATATAAGCTAAATAATGAATATACTTCATTGAATACATTATGTGTGAATATTCTCATGGCTATACATAATGAAGAGAATATAAAATGGCCCAATTTATTGAAGTTAAGTACATAATCTACACCAAGATCCATGTTATAACATTAAAAGATTTTTAATTAACAATGTAAGCTTAGTGGATGCTCTATTCTACTTAGCCTTTCTTAGTATGTGTGATGCCCCATAATCTAATTTAAAATAATTATTCTTTTATCTTTTAATAAATAATAATCAGTGCTATTTAAAATCATCTATCAGTAATAAATAGTGAAAATAAATTCTATAATTCAAAATATCAATATACATATTTATATTCATTCTAAAAAATCATATACAATACTCAAAATTTATACAATCAACATATATTTATCATGCCCTGAGTACAAAAGAATAACTAAAATAAAAAGAAACATAACCTAAAGAATCCTGACCAGTTTCTTGACAGACTCAAAATATGGGCTATTACAGTATGGGTCTAATCAGAGAAAAACTTCAACTTGCTGCTAAGTTGTTTTATGGATTTGACAATCGACTAGTGTGGATTAAGGGGGAAATTACTCTCCTTATCAAGCTTTAGGAGTTCCCTTGACAAACCACTCACTCAATTCAATTTACTATTATTAAGTAAGAATTGGCATACAATGTTATCTTTGGAAGACCTTTGCAGGAAATTTTTTGATCTATCACTTCAATAACACATCTAAAGATAAAATTCCCAATTTCAACTAGAATTGGCAAAGTGCGAGGAAATTAACAAGTTTCTTAATCTTATTATCTTAGATAAGCTCAACCACACCAGTCTATTACCTTAAAAACCACCGTCAGACGATATCACTCAATAGGCTTTCCCTGTGGAGAACCTTTGGATGCATGGAGTTTGGGCTAAAAATCAAGTGAGTTATAAGGCTTAAAAAAAACCTAGAGCTCCACCTCAGTGCCATCGCTGGTGTTTACAAATATTATCAATAGCTGCTATTAAAAATATTTACTATATGGCCTATATGGTTTTTGAATTGATTATTATATAGCACTTATATCTTTAAGTTATATTATAGAATCATTGTATTATCTTCTTTAATATAGTAAGATTTGGTTTTCCCGTTACTAGTGTTGGCTTCTTTTCTAAGCAGGAGCACAATGATGATCCCAAATAAACTTATCATTTTATTCTTGATTTGAGAAATACACAATAGTCATTGTATCTTAATCACTGGATGATCAATCCTAGAGGGATTCGATCTTACATCTTTCATACAAGTTAATATTATTGAGCAACACTTTGACAAACACCCTTGGATAGGTCAAATATCCATGGTGGATTCTCTCGGTCTCTTCCATATAGGTTAACATCATCGAGCAACACTTTGATAAATAACCTTGAATAGGTCAAACATTTCTTTTGAATTTTCCCAACTTTTTTAATATACAATGAGGACATCGAGGACTGCTTTAAAAAATAATCCCTGGAAGGTGCACCCATGGGGTAGCCTCAAAGGAAAACTACTAGTGAATAATGTCCTTACTAAAAAAGACTCTATAAGTACAAGTGATTGATAGGGTCACCACTCATTTTAAAATCTTAAAAGGCTAAAAGCCTTAAAAATATATATATTTCTTCGAATTATCAAAGATAAAAGCTATAGAAGGAATAAATCCCTCTAATCAAGTTGCTTTAATTAGGGGGCATATTCATAAATAAAAAATATACTGGCATGAATATGGGGCATTTCTTACTTCAAAAATAAATATCAAACTCATATAAATGTCTCAAAGCTATATACAACATCATTGATTTACATGAGGTCAATATAGTAAAATTCTACATCAGGTTCGAGTGTATAGTTATTTTGTAAGGAGCTGAAATTAAAATTACATGAAGTGAAGTGCTTTCATTAACATCATCTTGTGTACTATAATAAATCATGGTGGAGTATGTGCCCAATTGGACCTTTTTGGGGCAATAATCAGTACATCATAGAACTCCTTACAAACCATCGTTAGACGATTTGGCCTCCACTTAAATTGATAATATGAGCATGCTGCTAGATTATTGCGGTCGACACAAAGTTTGATCCCCTCCATCAAGTTATCTATTGTCTGACCTCATCAATATGCATACCTATTAGCTCAAACAAAATGTAGCTTGATAGTCATCATTAGCTCGCAACTCAATTGCCAACATCAAAATGTCACCTAACCATTGAAAGTTTGTGAGGAATGTTAAGCCCTTGTGAACTAGTCCCAAGGCTAACCAAGAGGGGGGTATGAATTGGGTATTTAAAAACTTCTTTAACAAAAAGTAATATCTTTTTATATCTTGCAGCGAAAATAAATTAAATTAATAATAAAAAGATCAATCACATATTTCACCAAAGTAGTTAATTGTAGTAAAATAAAATGCGAAAAATAATCAGAAAGAACACACCAGATTTATAGTGGTTCGGTCCAACCTGACCTACGTCCACTCCCTGGAGGTACCCTCTGAGTATTGCACTAAACTTTTAGTGACTCTCCTTTAGCCCCCACAGCTAGGTGGAGAAGTTTTTACAAAATCACTTCCACCTTCCCCAGTGCGGTGGAGTAGTCGGGTCCTTTGACACCAAAGAGATCTTCTTCTTCCCAAAACTTCCCTCAAGATGACCCTTAAATTCGATGGTACTTAGGTGCAAGCTTGCCGGAGCAACCGTGTGAACCCCCTCACATGCCCTCGAAAATCCCCCTTCCAAGGCTCTTCCCTCTCAAACTCCACCCTTTTCACTCTCCCTTTCAAGCTCTTTCTTCAAGTTTTCTCCAGAAGAAACGAAGCCTCAATGGCTGCCAAAGACACTTTCAAAGTCCTTGATAAGCCTTAAATAAAGGGCTTTAAAAACCCTTCCAAATCAATTCTGGCAGCAAAGATCGTCCAGGATGATCACAGGATCGTCCAGGATTATGTGCTCCAAAAGACGGCTTCAGAAAATCCTAAAAACTTAATTCTACTTCCAAAGATCATCCAAGACGATCGCGGGATCATCCAAGATGATGTGCAGAATTTGACCTGATAGTCCTAAACGATCCCAGGATAGTCCAAGATGATCAGTACAAATTTTACACAAATCATCCAGTACGATATACAGATCGTCCAGGACAATCAGAATATCAAATTATGTATATTTAATTGAATAATCAAAAGATTAATTTAGGTAATATTAGCATAGATCATCCAGTACGATATGGATCGTCCTTGATGATTAGACCAAAAACTGAATCTTAAATCCTTGCCTAAATTATCATGGTGGCTAGAGTTTTGAGATCATATTGGATCGTCCAAGACGATATAAATAGTCCAGGATGATTAGTTTAATGAATAGATCATCCTGGATGATCTAAATCATCCAGTATGATTTATTCAAAAGTTAAACATCTAGTTTTGACTAGATCTCACTCCCCCTGAGTGTGTGTACATGATCACAAGCAAGTATACACCCTTACAGGACTTGACTCAAGAAATCAAAAAGTATATCAATGAAAATTACAAATATCATCATATTATAGCCTATTCTACCCATTCTTGAGCCTTGAATCTTTGTTGAAAGGTGCATGCTATTCTTGAAATGTTAGTATACACATAAATAAATATACATTATAAATACTAGGAGACGTGGGTCATAATATTTGTTATCATCAAAATAAAAACTCGTGAGCCCGAGTCATAATAATCTCCCCATTTTTATGATGGCAAATATTACTAGTTAAATTTATAAATAAAAAAGTATTTCTTCCAATCTCTTGTTACTACTTTACTCTTTGCTCTCTCCTTGGCTCTGCCCTTGCTATGGGGTAAGGTTAGGAGATGACCACCTTTTCACCTTCTATCTTACTGTTTCGATACGGTCAGGTAGATAGTTGGTTTGCTTTACTACCTTACTTTTTTAGATTTTCTCTCCTCAGCTCTGCCCTCACTATAGGGTAAGGCAAAAAGAAGATCTCCTCCACTCTGTCACCTTTTGGTGGCCTGTTACTACTTTTACCCTTTGTTCTCTCCTCGGCTCTGCCCTTGCTATAAGGCAAGGCCAGGGAAGATCCCCCTTCGCTCTCTTTCACATCTTTTGGCGCTACTTTACTTAGGTCTTTATTTCACTCATTTTGTTACATTCGGTCAATGCCAACACGAGCGGTTCACTAGTTTATTCGCCGCACCTGTTGGGGGTCCGTTTGTTGACCTCTATTTTCATTCGAGTGCCCTCGAGGGCCTTTAATTAATTTAAACAAGCCCCGTCGAGTCCAATTCGAGCTCGAATTAGCTTGAATTGAGTCAAAGTAGACTCGACCGTGTCCAATTGAGCCCGATTAGTTTACCTTAGCCCCATCGAGGTTAATTTGATTCGAGTCTTCATTTTATTTAAATTTAATTGGGTTAATTTGAGTAAATCAAATTGAATCCCAAATTGATCCGAATCGGATCTGATTGTAAGCTTGATTTTAATCTAATATGCTTAATTTAATTAATTAATTAATTTATTTATTTATTTCATTCTCATGTGCTTAAATTTATTCCTAAATTAAGCAATCAAACGGACGGCTAATTAAATCATCTCAATTCCCTCATAATTAACCTTAGGATGAATCCTAGCCGTGGATCTAAAGCCTTAATCATTTAAATACTCTTTCAGGGCTTCATGAAGGGGGCTTGCTTTTTTTTTTCTTTTTTCTAGCCACTCTCAATCCTAATTTTCTTAGTGTGAGAGCTCTTCCAACATCTCCCCATCTTCATCCACTCAAATTCGTTGCTAAAACTTTGCCGGCCGCGAGATCTCCGGTGACCCGAGTTTATTCCCCTTCCAAAGCTTCTACCGTCCGATCCAAGATGAATTGGTGCTCGAGTTCAACTAGAGGAATATACGAGGATAATCTATAAGCTCAACCGTTTAAAGATCTTGAAGACCTAACGGTAAGGATTTCTAAAAAAAAAAACTTTAGATCTAGGCCACTACACTTAGATCCGTACATTTTTCTAATAAGCGCTTTTTAGAGCTTTCAAATACCTCTCCATGATTTTTGTTCATGTTTTTAATCTATGTTTAAAATTTCATCAAAATCAATAGAGTCATCCTTGAGAACGAAATCTTTTTTTTTCCTTTTCTTTTTTCGTTTTAGGATTATGGAATCCATTTTGAGTCGTTGATTTTTTCTTTCTTTTTTTTACTTTTTATATTTTATTAAAACTAAGTACTTTTTTTGTAAAATATATTTAAAATAATTTAATAATTATTTTAAAATACATTAATTTAAAATTAAATCTATTTTATATTATATTTATTATTATTTAAAATAGTTTTAATTACTTAAAAGCTAAACACTTAGTTAATACTAATAATTATTAAATAATTTTAAAATGATAATAATAAATATTTCTTTATCTATTTTATTTTAAAATAAATAAATAAAAATAAGAAAAATTTTATTATTACTTTTAATAATTTAATTTTAAAATTGTGTTAAAATATAATATTTTAAGTAACTCTTAATTAGTTAATTGTTTAAATGTCTTAATATTTAATCAATAATTAATTAATTACTTTCTAAAATTTAAAAAATATATTTTTTTATTAATTATTTTAAAATATCAGAGAAATTATTATTTTTATTATTTAAAGTCGAATTAATAATTATTTTTCTTTTTTAAATTATTCTAATTGATTAATTACCTAAATTACTTAATTAGTCATTAATTAATTCAAAATTTAAATACTTTCTAAATTTATAAAAATTATTTTCTCATCAAATTATTTTGAAATCAGAAAATTATTATTATTTTTATTATTTAATTTGAATTAATAATTACTTTTTTTTAAATTATTCTAATTGATTAATTACCTAAATTACTTAATTAGTAATTATTTAATTCAAAATTTAAATACTTTCTAAATTTATAAAAATTATTTTTTGTCATCAAATTATTTTGAAATCAGAAAATTATTATTATTTTTATTATTTAATTTAAATTAATAATTACTTTTTTTTATTATTCTAATTGATTAATTACCTAAATTACTTAATTAGTAATTATTTAATTCAAAATTTAAATACTTTCTAAATTTATAAAAAATAATTTTTTTATTCAATTATTTTGAAATCAGAAAATTATTATTTTTTTATTATTTAATTCAAATTATTAATAATTTTTCCTATTTTTTAATTATTTTAATTTATTAACTACTTAAATTACTTAGTTAATAATTAATTGATTTAAAATTTAATTACTTTCTAAATTTATAAAAAATAATTTTATTAAATTATTTTCAAAATCAGATAATTTTTTTTTAAAATTTTTTTATATTTTTTTATTTTTAATAAATATTTTCTATTTTAAATACTTTCCTTAATTATTAATTACTTAATTTACTTAATTAATAATTAATTGATTTAAAATTTAATTATTTTTTAAATTTGTAAAGAATCTCTTATTCCAATTATGTTAACATATCAGAGATTTTATTTATTTATTTATTTATTTACTCTTTTAAATTTAATAAATATACCTTATTTTAAATACTTTCCTTAATTACGTAAATTATTTTATTAATAATTAATTAATTTAAAATTTAAATATCTTTCCAAATTTATAATAAATGATTTTATTAAATTATTTTCAAAATTAGATAATTATTTTTGTTATTTATTTTTTTTAATTAATAAATATTTTTTCCATTTTAGATTATTATAATTAAATAAATACTTAGATTATTTAATTAATAATTAATTAATTCAAAATTCATTTATTTTTCAAAACTTATGAAAATTATTTTTATTGAATTACTTTAAATTCCAGAAACTTTAATACTTAATTTAATTTAATTTAATAATTGTTTTGAAATATTAATTATTTTAAAATTATTTAAAAATCCTTTTTTTTAAATACATTAAACTTCAAAAATTCATATCTAATTCGTTTTAAATCAGATTTTGACGTATAATACCTTAAACTTTTCAAAAAATTATGAATTTTAATTTAAAAGTATTTACAGAAACTAAAATTTATTTTTCTGATTAATTTCTTTACTATCTAGTTATTTGGTTATTTAAATAATATATAAATAATTATTTTATTAATTATTTTAAAATTATAAAATTATTTTTAAACATTTTTTGAGCCTTGCTGGATTGACCAGTGGATCTCCCCTATATTTATGTATGTTTATAAATTGAGTTATTTTTATTATATTATTTTTTAAAATCTATATGCTTATTACATATATTTTAAAACTACTTTAAAATTATATATTATTAAATACAAATCTCCGACCCCACGTAGTGGAACAAAGGCTTGTTGTTGTTGTTGTATTAAATCAATCTAATTTTGGGAAAATCCACTACTTGAAATTTTAAACTTGGCTTGAGAATATGGATAGCATTCACGGGATAGAGATTAGTGAATGATTGAGCTCCAATCATTCACTAATTGCATTATTAAGCGCGCTTATTTATTTATTTTATCATCTTTTGCATGTGTAGGTTGCACAAACACTTAGTTTAGGCTCTCCTAGATCTAAGGACATGGTGTGTTTATGTTTGCATTGTATTCCCCTTTATGTTACCCTAAGGGTTAGTCTCAAACACTTATTCAAGACCTGTGCAACATAGTGACACCTTAAGGATAATAATTAAGCACCCGTCTAGCAAACTTAGAAAAACTCCAGAAATTAGGGTAGAGCCCCAAATGACTTGAAATTTGAAACAATTAAACTTAGTGACATTCTAAACCCCTCAGAATTTTCTAGGAATTTTTAGGACGTATTAAACCCCTTAATTGGTCAACCTTAATTTACCCTTTAATTAGGACCCGATAACTTCAGAAAATTCTAATAAATTTATTTTAAATCAGAAAAATACCTATAATATATCAAACTCTTCATAATTCAGTCCCTAATCCATAAAAGTTAAAAGCCCCTTGATTGGGCTTCAATCTGAACTTTAATTTAATTTTGACTAAAAATTATCTTTTAATTAAATTAAATAATTTAAAATAATTAAAAATTCCAAAATTTTCCCAAACACTTGGGAACACTTTTTTGGGTCATTCCTGACCTTTGGGGGTGATTCCAAGTAGTTTGGAACTGATTTGGATCAAAATCCCTAAAAGAGCCCTTTAATTAAATAATTTCGATAATTCATTAAATAACTTGAACTTTGAAAATTCATAACTAATTATAGAAAACTCAAAATTGGACAAACTCAAAGGCATTCAACTCACATTTAGGTCTAGTATTTATTAAAATATTAAGATTCTAGAAATCAACTTAAATCAAAAAGTCAACAATCCGGTCAAACTTAGTTCAAAACAAGCCAAAACTTCAGAAATTCATAACTTTGGATAGAAGAATCCAAATTGGGCATGCTAACTGTCTAACTGATCGGGTTAAGGTCTAGTATTTTATAAAAATATAAACTATCCATAAAGTCTCTTTAATCAAAAAGTCAAGTTTTAGACCCCTTAGCCTAGTGTATAGGTGGACCCCGAACCTCCTAAAATTCATTAATGAAATTTAAACTCCAAACATCATTACCCTGATTATTAAAACTGATCCACATGCTAAATTAATTAAAATAGATCCTAATTCACTAATATTTAAACTTTAAATAAGATCCCTTTTCAGACCTACAACCAACCTGAACAGTAGGCAGCTTCAACTAACTACCCAGCTTAGGATCTATCTCAGCTACATAGCTTTTCACACACACTTAAATGGTTTATTAGGGCACCACTTCTATACTTAGGCTAGGCCGGTGTTTACTTTTCCTGCTGTGTGCCAAGCTTTTATGGGTTCTCACTACATATTATAATTGAACTGTTGGTATTTTTGCTTACTTTTACTGCACTCTTGGATTTGATGTGATTACACGATAGACTACCTATAGGTTAGGATCGATGTTGATGCTAATGTTATCTTCTACAGGTGGCCATGTTCATATCATGCTAAAATAAAGGGAGGTAAAATTCATGATTTAAATACTAATGTTATTTTATGCAGATGCTTCAGAAATTGCTCAGCCCCCCCCCCCCTAAATAAATGAGGGCTAAAATAATAAATCATTATAAATTGCTACAGGTGCTCCAGAGCTGCTTAGCCCTCAAATAATTAAGAGCATGGTCAAGTGTGGCTATGATGAGTATTTTATTTTTCTTATAACTGTTTGGGATGAAATATATGAATTGCTTGGGATGATTTTCATTAGGATAACCTTGCATGAGAGTCTAGAATTTACTGCTTTCATTTAATATAATTATTTATAATCTGGTATAGAGTTGTGAAAGTTTATTTTGAGTGGGGATACAAGAATCCAAATGTTGGATTCCAAAGAGAAAAGGACACCCAATATGAGGATAGTCCTTTTCTATTTGGAAATCCAAATTTGAATCATTCTACAACCCAAGGAGTCCAAGGGAGCTGAGATCCAAGGAGTCCAAGGAGGTTGAGATCCAAGGAGTCCAATGAAGCTGAAATCCAAGGAGTCCAAGGAAGAGAATATCAAGAAGATGAAGATCCAGAGTATCCCACTCAAAAATAACTTGCGTCTGTCCTAGGATTAGAAATCTGGGTTGTTGGCAGTGGTGCCCGGCCACTTTATTTTCTACAGACCCTGGTTTGTAATTAAAGGGCAGTTGGTCTATGGACATTTATTAATTAGTTTGATTATTTTGATGTGTTTTATTTATGATTATGTGCCTTTAGGATTTTCTGCTTTTCCTAGTTTATTGGCGATCTGCATGTCGCTTTTATTTTAGCCTAGATTTCATTAGGCTCTCTAAGGACTAAAATATTTTTTACTCATAACTAATATCTAAAATTTTAAGGTTTAAACAATTTAGCAACCTAACGATCTAGGAAACTGCCAGAATCATTCGGGGTCGCATGTATATTATTGCATTTCTCTCTCTCCTTCTATAAGACACTTCCCCGCCTGCGGGTAGAGTCCGGATAATCTGACCTATGAGGATGAGGTGCCGGACCTGGGGAAGCCTAGTCTAATTCTAAAAATTATTTTTATAAGCCTTTTTAAAATCCTGTACATATCTAATTCGAATACTTTAACCAGTATACATTGCATTAAAAATCAATTAAATCAAAATTTTAATTGTATTAGCTCTAGAAACATTCACCCAACATAAGTCTGGGGCCAATTAGGAAATCCTCTAGACGTTGGCCCTATTTCCAAGAATTATAACCTACCCACCCATCTTTCATAAAATGACCAGACTCATGGTTTTGAAGCGACTAGGTGGTTAGCTGGCTCCCCAATCCAGGCCGGGGTAAGTCCAAATTTTGCATTGTATTAGCTAGGACACGGGTGTTGGTGTTGTGCATAGAACACTAAACCCATTAGATTTAGGGTTCAAGGCTACTATTGTTTAGTAGTATGCCTCATCAGTAGGTAAGCCTCATTTCCTTCAGGGGCTATAAATCCTACCCATCCGCGTCACACGGATGACGCCACCTCCATCCTTCTTTCCTGCATGCTTGGAGTGCGTGGTTTATTTATTTTCTCCAGTTTCTTCTCACTACCTTAGTCCCTTCGGATGTTGATATGAGCCGTGTATGTTGACTAAGCCCAATTGAACCTTTCTTCCCTTTTGAGTAGGACTTCCTAGTTTTCTCCTTATGTGGCAATCCCAATTTGAGAAGAATAATGTAGAATCCTTAATCGAGAGTTTTCTCATGCCCTGGCCTGAGGTGTAATTAACCACGGGGGCTTACGCCCGTGGGAAACTGAATCCCACTTTAAAATAAACCCCACTCGAGCTGATGTATTGAGTGGGGGAAACCCGTTGAGATGATCAGATCATACACATTATTATCCATCGGGGTGTGCTGGTGAAAGCCACTATCCTCAATGGTTAATCACATGTGTGATCGAATCTGCTCTCCCATTGGCCAAATACTGTCTCCCCTAGCGGGGCGGTGGTGTTTCTTATTTGTTCCATTCGGAGGTCCACAGTAGGTTCATTAATTTACAAAAGATTCCTATGAGATAAATAAAATGTAGGGAGATGAAAAAAAAATCAATTTCAAAAACCAATTTATAATATGAAATAGATTTTGAATCAAAAATGAAATAGCCTTATATAAAGAAATCAGATAGAGAGATAAAATCATGAGTTTTCTTTTTTTGCCTGATTTTAGAGAAATCAACCACAACTAACATAGAATTTTTAAAAAAATAGAAGGTAATTTTTCATTTTTAGAAAACATGATCTTTGAAAAATAATTTTGATTTTCTAAAATGTAAATAAACCAAAAGGTGATATATGTGTGTTGATCAGAGAAATTACACAAACAACAGAGAAACTAATTTAAAATTTTTAAAAGAAAAGTAATAAAAAAATAAGAAAAATAAAACATAAAAATAACACCTAAAATAAACAAAAATACAACGAATAAAAAATAATATCAACAAAAAATAAAATACACAAACACAAACACACAAGTAAAATATTAATTCACATCATCTTGCTCCTGGTCTGATGATTGAAAAGTTAGGTCTGCCTAGGAAATTTTTTATTTTGCATTATTTGCCCTTATTACAATTTGCTTGGCTTTACCATTTTCCTTCTCAGGAAGGATTTTTAAGTTCGGGCATTGATTTTTCATATGTCCAGATTTCCTACATCCAAAGCAAATAATATCAGAAGAAATCTTAATATTCTTACCTTTTTTACCTTTGTTCCACTTTTGTTGATGTTAATGTTTGTGCTTTAGTAGACTTTTCAATTTATTTGTTATTGATGCTAATTTTTCACTTTCATTATCTACTAAGCCACTTTCATCCATGTCTTCAGCTTTCAGTACTATAGTTTCACCTATATCTAAAAGCTTTTGACCCAAACCTTGCTCGTAGGCAATGAGTGAGCCAATCAAATTATCAATTGAATATTCGTTACACTTTTTTGATTCACAAATAACAACAACTTTGCCATCAAACTTATCAAGAAGGCAATGTAGAATTTTATTGACATTTTTAAAGTTGAAAATTCTTTACTATAAGCATGTAATGATGTCACAATTTGCGTAAACCTAGTATACATGTCTAAAATCATCTCATAAGATTTCATGCTAAAAAGTTCATAATCATGCATTAGAATATTCAACTTAGATTGCTTAACTTCACTAGTTCCTTCGTATGTAATGCACAGTTTATCTCAAATTTCTTTGCTAGTAGTACATGTAGATATTATCATACAATCATTAAAATTTAAAGCACAAAAAAAATAATTCAAATATTTAACATTCAATTGAGCATTGATCTCATCTACTCTACTCCATTCAGAAAAAGGAATATCAGTTTTGATTCCATCTACAATACGTGATGGTACAGAATAACCAGTTTGAATCATATGCCACATGTGATAATCTATTGATTTTAAGAAAGTAGACATACAAATTTTTCAAAAATTAAAAGTAATATTTTTAAATAAAAGTGGTCGGGTGATTGAATATCCTTCCGCAATATAACGATTTCCAAAATTAGCCAAGGATCAAAATTCAAAAGTTTTCCAAAATATGATTTTATGAATCCCGCTCTGATACCACTTGAAAGTTCATGACGGATGTTAAGCCCTTATGAACTAGTCTCGAGGCTAACCAAGAGGGGGGTGAATTGGATATTTAAAAACTTCTTTAACAAAAAGTAATATCTTTTTATATCTTACAGCGGGAAATAAATTAAATTAATAATAAAAAGATTAATCACAGATTTCACCCAAGTAGTTAATCGCAGTAAAATAAAATGTGAAACATAATCAGAAAGAACACACCAAATTTATAGTGGTTCAGTCCAACTTGACCTACGTCCACTCCCCAGAGCACCCTCTGAGTATTGCACTAAACCTTTAGTGACTCTTCTTTATCCCCACAGCTAGGCGGAGAAGCCCTTACAAAATTACTTCCACCTTCCCTGGTACAGCGGAGTAGCCGGGTCCTTTGACACTAAAGAGATCTTCTTCTTCCCAAAACTTTTCTCGAGATGACCCTTGAATCCGATGGTACTTAGGTGTAAGCTTGCCGGAGTAACCGTGTGAACCCCCTCACACTCCCTCGAAAATCCCCCTTCCAAGGCTCTTCTCCCTTTCAAACTCCACCCTTTCCACTCTCCCTTTCAAACTCCACCCTTTCCACTCTCCCTTTCAAGCTCTCTCTTCAAGTTTTCTCCAGAAGAAATGAAGCCTCAATGGCTTTCAAAGACACTTCCAAAGTCTTTGACAACCCTTAAATAAAGGGCTTTAAAAACCCTTCCAAATCAATTCTGGTGGCAAAGATCGTCCAGGACGATCACAGGATCGTCTAGGATGATGTACTCCAAAAGACGACTTCATAAAATCTTAAAAACTCAATTCTGCCACTAAAGATCATCCAGGATGATCACGGGATCGTCCAAAATGATGTGTAGAATATGACCTGATAGTCCTAGATGATCCTAGGATAGTCCAGGATGATCAGTACAAATTTTGCACAAATCATCCATTACGATATACAGATCATCGATGACAATCAGAATATTAAATTATGTATATTTGATTGAATAATCAAAGGATTAATTTAGGCAATATTATCATAGATTGTCTAGTACGATATAGATCATCCTGAAAGATTAGACCAAAAACTGAATCTTAAATCCTTGCTTAAATTATCATAACGGCTAGGGTTTTGAGATCATATTGGATCGTTTAGGAAGATATAAATAGTCTAAGATGATTAGTTCAATGAACAGATCATCCTGGATGATCTAAATCGTTCAGTACGATTTATTTAAAAGTTGAACTTCTGGTTTTGACTAGATCTCACTCCCCCTGAGTGTGTGTGTGTATATGATCACAAGCAAGTATACACCCTTACAGGACTTGACTCAAGAAATCAAAAAGTACATCAATGAAAATTACAAATATCATTACATTATAGCATATTCTACCCATTCTTGAGCCTTGAATCTTTGTTGGAAGGTGCATGCTGTTCCTAAAATGTTAGTATACATACAAACAAATATACATTATAAATACTAGGAGATATGAGTCATAATATTTATTATCATCAAAATAAAAACTCGTGAGCCCGAGTTGCAACAACCACCTCTGTTATGCTTTCATCATTTGACCATCACCATAGGTCTTCTCTCAAGTGATACTACTATCAGAACTCTTTTGACCATCATTTTATATATGTATTGGTTGACTATTTTTTTTATTATGGGTAATATGAGGGGAGAATGAACTCCCATCAGGACTTGTTATACATAAAGAGGGGCACTGGAGCTTGATAGGGGATGTCACATATCTAAGATAGTGGAATACCTCTAATGTAAGAAGAAGTACATAAGAGAAGAAAAAGAAAAGCAAGAGCTACTCCTTCTACATAAAGAGGGTACGGGAGCTTGATAGGAGATGTTACCTATCCAAGATAGTAGAATACCTCTAATGTAAGAAGAAATATGAGAGAGAAGGAAAATAAATACATGATCTACTCCTAATAGATACAAAGAGGGTATTAAAGCTTGATAGGGGCCGTTTATCCAAGACAGTGGAATGCCTCTAATTTAAGAAAAAATATGATAGTGAAGGAAAAGAAATTCAAGATCCACTCTTACACAAAGAGGAGCACTGAAGCTTGATAGGGGATGACGCCTATCCAAGATAGTGGAATGTCTCTAATATAAAAAGAAATATAAGAGAGAAGGAAAAAAATGCAAGATCTACTCCTTCTATATAAGGAAGGGTACTATAGCTTGATAGGTGATGTCACATATCCAAGACAGTGAAATGCCTTTAATATAAGAAGAAATATGAGAGAGAAGGAAAAAAATGTAAGATCTACTCCTATATAAAGAGGGGTACTAGAGCTTGATAGGGGATGCCGTCTATCCAAGATAGTGGAATGCCTCTAATGTAAGAAAAAATATGAGAGAGAAGGATTACATAATATAAGAAAACTATTAAACTATTACAAGCATTGTAGTGGAAATATAAAATATTATGAATATTATATCTTTAATTTAAATATCTAAAATAGGATTGCATAATATAAGAGATAATAAGTGTCACGCCCCGAGATCTAAAATGAAAGATTTTTTTTTCTTTTTTTGGGTATATTTTCAACTCATTTTATTTATTTTATCTTTCATTTAATGACCAAATCAATTTGAAATCTAGAACTAATTAATTACATTAAAGAAAAAAATAACAAATAAATATAATTCACATTACTATAATAAATATATACATTCTATTTTTTGGGTTCAAAATAATATGTATAATAGCCTTCATAGGCCACAAAAGAATATACATAAATTAGAAGAACTAAAAGAAAACTAAACTAACAGTACAAAAAGAAACTATACATACCATCTAGTGTCTCATGCCACAGGGTCATTACCCTTTCCTGTGAACATATAGACATCACATAATAAGAATGAAAGTCTAACAAAATAACTAAAATTTTATAACTAAAATTAATGGAGACAAAAAAGAAATAATATGCTATAAATCATAGAAAGAAGTTTTAAAATCAATATATGCTATCTATACTACCTATATCAATCAATCATTCTCGTCGGTCTACCAGTTATACAGTAGTATGATCAATAACCATATTCAATAATAATAAGTAATAATAGTAATCAATATCCATATTCAATAATTAGTAATAATTAGTATCATTAATCAGTAATCAGTATTCTATCAAATATTCAGATGAGGGTGTCTTACTCCTGTAATTATAACTCTCAATCAATCACCCCTTATAACTCTTAATCAGTGAATTCCCTATAATTTCACTTCAATGAATGATGTGAATCAGTCGCCCCGATTTCTTATAACTTCTAATCAGTTTCCAGCTCTTTATAACTCCCATGAGTAATCAATATCAGTATCATAATCACCTATGAGATAGATAAGATTTTAGAGGTAACCCCTACAGGTTCAAGTGGTATCTCCCACCATGTAGCACTTTGTCCCCTATAGGGTTCAAGAGGAGACTTCCTTGGCATAGCACTTTATCATATATGGCACTTAGTCTCCATCTTTCGACTGGTATAATCTCTGATACCGCTCTCTCAATCATGTACTCATATTTATTCACATAAATCATTCCAGTCCATATCATATATAGTGTTTTCATATCAAATCACAATATATTACTTTTCAACCCATTTTCAATATACATTTTCCTCACTTATTTTACCTATACACATATTTAACCGGTGAAAAAAAATAAAGTAAATAAAATAAAAATAATAAAAAAACTCAATGAAAATGCAATAAAAATATATCATATTATTTAGAATGATCAAATCTATACCATATAAAAAATTATACAATAAAAACTCACGAAATCAGGAGAATGCATTTTTAATAGATTAGGAGAGATAAAATTCATAGAAATCAAAACCATCGAAGATAAAGATAAGTGGATAGTTACTTACAATAATTAGAACAAAATTCGTAACAGGAACGACGGATAAAAATCATGCAAAGACCATTTGCTCTCCACTTCTCTTTCTTCTTCTCCTCCCTTCCTTCTTCTCCTCCTTCGGTTTCTTCCCAGACAATACAACGAGAATGAGGCGGTGGCAGGGATATTTATAATAATAATAATAATAATAATAAAATATTGCTTGTGGCCTAGAGCCGTAACAATCCAACCCAACGCTGCAATACTTCGTACAAAATTCAGAATGACTGTAGAAATAGAGACTCAAACGCTACAATGACATTTTTTGGCGCCGCTGTGCTCTCAAATCTAGCGTCGCAGTGCTCACAAGCACAACACTCACTTTTTTATCTAGTTCAAACAGAAGTTCATAAATTCATATTTTAAAATACTTAAATTTTCAGGTTGTTACAATAAGTGTGATAACTTCATTAATAAAACATCATTATTTTGTAAGCAACATCAAATTATTATTCCTGACATGAATAATAAATAGTATATAGCTCGTGGACATCCTCATCTTAGAGTTCAAGAGATAATAATTTCATGCTTTTAAAGTTAAAATATTATACACATTCATTGATTTACAACTTCAAAAGTTAAATAATCATTTATGATGATAAATACTAAATTGCTTTTGGTTGTGGCATGTTTGAATCCAAACAACTCATTCAAATGCTTTCTAAAAAGATACCTTTATCAAATAATTTTACTTAGTAAACCTAATCATTTTGTAATAAATAAGAAACTTATATTTTGGATATCTGATTTGATGTGCAATTTTCATTTTTAAAAAATATTGAAAGCTAACAAATAATTCAAAGCCATATCTCTATTTTATATTTTCTTATTTTCTAACTTGCAACTAACAAATGTTGAAAGAGCTTTTTTTTTTGCTCTGGTTGGCATGAACATGACAACAAAATAGAGTTGGAGATTAATAGATGAATAATATTTTAATCATTTATATTGAAAAAGAAATATTAGATAATATAGACAATAAAGTAATCATTCAATATTTACATAATATGAATGACATTTTCAATTGTTAAATTTTTTTATTTATTTTATCCTTGTATATTAAAATTTAAATAAAATTTTTAAACCGCCAATATCGATTTCAAGTCTGAGTAAAAGAATTAAAATAAAAAATAAAAAAAAAGTCTAGTAAAAGAATTTTGACATTAATGTTAATATAGCAAAATTGAGCCTCAACTAAAAAAATTGTTGGCTTCGCCTTTGATTAGAGAATACCTACACGGAAAGCGAGAGAAGACCTACACGGAAAGCCAGAGTGGGCCGAGTGGCCTAATTCCAAGGAGTTGTTGCGTGCACGCATTATTCTCATAACTTTTTATCTTCTTTTGCTTTATTAATGACTTATTATGTTATGGAAATAATAAAATTTATACATTAAATATATAAATTGAGTGCTTTATATGTAAGGACATATGAGATTTACATACATATCATTTTATTTATATATCTAACACTCAGAATTTTAATATTACATACGGACTCATAGATTTTAGATCATATGTGTGGTAAAATTAAAAAGTACGAGTGATGAGGATGAAATATGGGTGGCATATTTGATATTAAAATAATATAAGATGATGTATTTATAATATTAAAATTTTAAATATTAGATATGTAAATAAGGTGATATAGAGTTTATGTTACCTTTATTTTTTAATATAAACCGCAGAAGAAATAACTCAGTAGTATTTCTGTGCGGCTTTCATTTTGACCATCGCATCTGGTACCTGATAAACTTTCCTGCAATGAGCTGGAGCTCACCGCTAGCCTCTTCTGCACCGAGGATCTCATCTCCTAAAAAGGAGCTCATTAAAGTTGCAGGTAAGGTATTTCTCTTTCTCCTTTCTCCATTGCCTCAGATTTTCTCGGGCCTGACCTTGGCCACTCTTTTTTTTGGGCGGCCAATATTATCTGGTATTACGTTTTTAGGAGAAGGAAAGCATAGCCGCCTCAGTGTTAAAGTAGCTCCGTCATCGTCTGCAATATGGGCAGCAACCTTTGCAGGCATGATTCTCGGCGCAATTTTTCTGTGTCGTGCTTCCATTGTGTTTGATGAAATGCTTACGTCGACTCTTCTTGGCAGGTAGTTTGTTGGCGGTGGATGCTGCAAAAGCTTTGCCAGTTGAGCACATCTTGGTGCTTATTTATGTCCTTTTGTTTGTAGTTTGTTCCGTGATTTCTTTGTATGAGTTCAGCCTAAGTTACTTTGTTGAATCATTCATGCGATACATTTTATATCCAAATCAACGCGAGGACTATTTTATGAGGGGTTTTCTTATGATTTTCTTTACAAACAAATAATCACAGTGATTTATCTGATTTCTCTCGTAATTATTGATCTTTTAACATTTGAAATCTATGGGGGTTGTGTGATGAGTTGGCCACATTATGTGAGGTATTAGACGCTTTGGCCCAATCTATTCATATGAGGCTGAACCTTACAATTTTGCTCTTTATGGGGTCACTCCTCGGACATCACCATCCTACCAATTTTTTATTCTTAGCATGCTTTTTAATTGTGGAGTTCTCAAATTAATTATATATGTTACGCCAGAAGATGCCTGACATATAATTCAATTGTCACGCCTTGAGTTTGGAAGATGGTACACCCTGGCAACACGAAACATAATGAAGGTATAGGAATGTCTGTTTTATACTTACAAAAAGAAAAGTGCATATACAAGTAATATAAACAAAATATATCAAAGTAAACAATGGAATAGAAACTAAACTTCATTTCATTATTATAAATGCAGATAATAGTACATCATCAAAATAAAACTACTACGAGCAAAAAAGTTATGAAAGAAATAACTATAGAAATGAAATTAACCAACTCTCAAAAGTAAACATATGAATTTCCTACTACAAAACATAAAAATACCAAAAATATTCTATGACTAGTGAATCTACTCCTCTGGTGATGATCCACCTAACACTCCTGTAGTACATCTTATGAGAAAAGGTAACAACGAATGAGTTTGATAAATCAAATTCAGCTAGTAACTTCAATCTATTGAAACATAAACGATAAGGAAATGAGACAGGCATCATGAGCAATCAAGGGGGTAATAGAGACTATATGCCCACATATAATCGATGTATCAATTGCAACAATGCCACATGCCATGATTCATATGTTATATTCTAATATGATGATAATTTTGATGTGTATGACAAACTACCACTAATGCAGTATCAAATAAATGTCTACACATGCAATCACGTTAGGTACCATCGTATCTTAATATTACTTATAAATTATTTATTGTGCTCAACTCATGTCTATTTGCATATACATATCCATATATTCATAAATATTTTTAGTTAGTTTTGTCAAATACTTTGCTCTGGGAAGGTAAGCACCAACTTAAGCCAATGACTTCCTATAAAGTCATCACTCTGTGAGTTCATTGGTCCGACTAGTCAAAATTCAATAGGGTTCCACTGACCTACAAACAAGCATATAATGCCTATATTTTTACTAGTTTCAACATGTATGATATGATCAATATAATTTATAGTAGGAGTATCATTTATTGTATTAATAAAACTGATATGTATGAATTAAATTATCTACAACATGAAACACATTAAACAAATAAGGGCTCATGCAACAAGAGGGTTTTTATTTATTTAAATGTTTGTACTCATACAAAATTGTCAATGCTAGTCTTAAGCTTGAATAAAAAATGTTGAGGGTTGATTAAGAGTTAATTTATTTTTGTGGGTATTGTGGAGAGAAGTCATGTTTTCAAGATAGGTTGAATTTTTTAATGTTTTTAATTTCTGTAAAGGAGCAATCACTAGCATTAGAAGTAGTTTCAGGTGAACCATAGATTTATCAATCTCAATAAAAATAAAATTCCATTATGAAGACGCATTATTTTTGTAGTAGTCATTGAGATGCCTATAGATGGCATTCATAATGAGATGCCTTTCACATGCTAGTTGCCAAAAAATAGAGAGTGTTTCAAAGTAAGAGAAAGATAATGGAGAAAAAATATTAGAGATAAGGGGTTTAATTTTGGATCCAAAATTGTTTCGAGGAAAATAGCCTAGAACTAACTTACTAGAGAAATGAATTGGACCAAGTTGCAAGAAAGATAGAAAAGAGGTCTGACCTCAAAGGATTCCTTTTGAGAATAGTATTGCAGAAAACTCTATAGAATTCCTAAGTTCCATAACCAATAGATTTGACTTCATCAAAAAGGCTTCTCAAGCCATTGTTTGAAGTTCCCAAACTGATTCAGGGTGATGACAAGACTTCTTTCGAAGATTTGATTGTCATGTCAATGATCATGATGCAGATCTGAGAATCGACAACTTTGATTTGAAACACAATTTGGATTTTATATTTTGACCAAATATATTTATAACAGTATTTATATTTTCTTACTTTATAATCCAAAATTAAATTTGTTTGAACAATCCAGCAAAATGATGCTGCACTCCAACATGCACAAGCATCCACTCACACATTATTTTACATACATCTGTGTACATAGTATGTATGTAATTGTAAGCATTGTTCTACAAATCTCGGTAGAAATTCTATTCTAAAGAGGTATATTTTGTGATAACAGCAGGACATCCCCATCCAATTTTTGGGTGACTTAAATGTTGGTGATTGGCTCGGAGGTTTCTTATATTCTGCTGGACAACAGGCTAATGTAGCTGTTCAAGATCAATTATCTTCTCTCGGTGTCACTAGGTTCGGTGATTCACTTCAAGCAGCATTAACTCATTTTATTGGGATTTAATCTGCGGCCTTTCTGTTCTTTTATTTATTGTCATGTTTCTGGAACTGGTGGTTGCAGTTTGGCGGTTATTTTTGGTGCAGGCCTTGTAACTAGTTTGTCTCCGTGCACACTGAGTGTCTTACCACTGACATTAGGTTACATTGGTATGTGAAGTCAATATAGTAAATTTAGTCAACTGTCCGAATGTGATAATTGATTTTATTTCCTGAATCTCATTAAAATATTTCTGTTTTGGCTATTACATTGATGCCTGTGAAATATCTTGCAGGAGCATTTGGCTCTGGAAAAAGTCAAGCTGAGGTAACTACTAGTTATAACATTTCACTTGGGTTTCAGATTTAGTATTGCTCCGGTGAAGTACGATCTATAGTGTTCCTGTGATGTTTCTTATAGCTGAATGAAATGAACTTTAAATTATTCGAATTAAAAATTGAAATGTTTGGTCGGCACTCAGCAATTAAAAATACTCCCAAAAAATGCCCGCATTTGATATTTATTGATTCTAATGAGTCAATCGCAGCTTATTTTCTTCCTTTTATGTATATCACTAGATTTGCAGATCTCCAGCACTTCTCTAGTTTTTTTGTCTCCTCTTCCTAATTGTAATGATTTATCATGTTACAACATGAAATCTTGTAATTACATTTGATTAACTTTTTTCTAAGTGTGTGTTCTTGTTTCTGTAACTTTTGATGCTCTTTTTACATCATCATAGGTCAAGTTATCATTATAATAAATTAACGCATCTTCAACATTTGAATTAATATCACCCATCTCTTAAATTAAGGCAAGGCGCTCACCTTAATGCTTGATGCGTTAAAGGAAAGATGCTCGCCTAGTGAAACCTTGGTAAATGATGCCCACATGGACTTGCATTGTCGATCCCAACCTAGGTGAGCACCTGATTTACCTTCAACAACAGTAATCTAGATCTCTTATTTGTTGCTTTAACTATTCTATATATATCCCTTTGTCCCTCTTTAGTACCAAGCCTATTATATAAATCATTAAATATTGTAGCTTTTAATTTGTTCATTACACCCTTTGCAAGACCCTTGCCTTTCTTATAATCATCTTAAACATAGCAGTATTTAATTTTGTCTACATTTTAAAAGCACACTTCTTTTCCTTGCATTTTATACTACTTCACTCCAACACCAAGTTCCTTACAAATTTATGAACTATTTGTAGGTTCTCAAAACTCCTATGACAAACATCTTGGTGAAACTAGCTATCTTATCCACATTAGGGTTGACTTAACTAAAGAATTTCAACTTGCCTTCTGAACAACCTATCTTGAAAGATTAATGATTTTGCTTCTTTCAAATTCTACCATTTAATCCTTGGGCAATTATTTTTGCAGATTATTTTTTTGATGTTGTTATGATACCACTATTCTACATTGTGTGGTTACTCTCTTCTAGAATTACCTTTCAATATTTGTAGAAGTATTTTGTCTTTCTAAGTAAAATAAGTCGATTTATGATTTTGTGTCTCCTATAAATATAAATATTATTATCAATTTCTTGAAGTGTGTTTGCTCTTGTAAGATTATAGGTTATTAAGAAATCAAGTATAGCTTCTCTCATTATGTTTTAAATTTTCTATTCACTACCCTCCATGTGTGAATTAAAGAGATTGTGCGAATTATAGAGGAATTACGTTAATGTGTCATACTTTAAAACTTTGGGAGAGAGTTATGAAGCATAGACTATGTCGTGATACTAATATTTCTCAAAATCAATTTGGATTCATGCTGGGTAGGTCTACTATGGAAGCTATACATTTATTGAGAGGTTTGATAGAGAAGTATATAGAGAGAATACGGAGGATCTACATATGATATTTATTGATTTAGAGAAAGCATGATAAAGTTTCAAGAGAAGTGCTATGGAGAGTTCTAGAAAAGAAATGGATTAATAATGTTTATATTCAAGTCATTAAGGATGTGTATGCAGGAGCTATTGCTTGTGTTCAAACACAAGGTGGTTTGACCAAGCATTTTCCTATTTCAGTTGGATTACATCAAGGATCATCCTTAAGCCCATATCTTTTTTGCTTTAGTCATGGATGTCCGTACTAGATATTTGCAAGAGGATGTACCCTAGTGTATGCTTTTTGCTTATGATATTCTTCTTGTTGATAAGAGTAGAGAGGGAGTTGAAGGTACACTTGAATTATGGAGGTCAACTTTAGAGTTTAAAGGTTTTCGTTTGAGTAGATCTAAAACCGAATATATGGAGTATAATTTTAGTAGTAATAGATCTAGCGGAGGGATTGTGACTTTGGGCGATCAAGTTATTAATAAGAGTACACGTTTTAGATAACTTGGGTCTATTGTCTAGAGTGATGGTAAAATAGATGGGGATATTATTATAATTCATGTTGGATGGTTGAAGTGGAGGAATGCATCGGGCCTGTTGTGTGATAGAAATGTACCTCTCAAACTTAAGGGAAAATTCTATAAGATGGTGGTGAAACCTACAATGCTTTATGGCGCAGAATGTTGTCCGTTAGAATAGAAACATAATATTAAGTTAAGTGTTGCAGAAATGAGGATGATTAGGTGGATGAGTGGCTTTACTCCTAGAGATAGGATACGAAAGGAGCATATACGTGAAAAGGTTGGAGTAGCTTTAGTGGCAGATAATATTAGAGAGAGTCGCTTTAGGCGGTTTGGTCACATAAAACGATGGCCTTCCGATGACCCGGTTAGAAGAGTAGATGTATTAGATTTGGCTTATGTTAAGAAAGTAGAGATAGACCTAAGAAGACTTGGTTAGAAATTATTAGAAATGACATTTCTTGATTAGATTTAAATGAGAATTTGACTCTTAATGAGGCACAATGGAGAAAAAGGATTCATGTAGCCGACCCCACATAGTGGGATAAAGGCTTAATGGTGTTGTTGTACACTCCATGCATCCTCTTAATCCCATCCTACAAGAGCATATATATATATTTCTGTCACCTTCAATAAACATCCTTTTGCTTCACATATACACTTTAGTAATTCATAATCGTTTCCTAAAACTTTTTTTTTTTTAACTATATTCTAATACAACGTCAAAAGCATTGCACTAACTAATGTCCTTGTATTTTTAACCTTTCAATTTAGTTTATAGTAAACAAGCATTAATTATTTTTTGTCTAATCATTTCTTTTAATTATTATACATTTATACTCACTAATTCTCGTCTTTCTAATCTAAGTCTCTAAATTTTGTGTATTGAATCTAATATTAGTTTTAATCTTAGTCAACACTTGCTTACTTTTTTCACAATAGTTCATGTTGTGGTGCAAACTAATATCAACTATCATGCTATCTCATATGCTTATGGCTTGTAATGACTGTTTAATTTTTTTGAAATTAGCTATCAGCTAAAAAATTCTTTTTTAGTTTTAAAATATTTGTAATTGGTTTTGATTTCAAAAATTATGGAAAATGTTAGGTTTTTTATGCTAACTTGGGTCAACTTGGGAAACTCTTGTATTTTTGTATAATATTATAATTTTGAGCAAAAAAAAATGATTAAAATGTTAGATTTTTTAAGAAGAATTTGATTAATTTATGTTATACTTGTTAATAATAAATAGGATTTTCTCGAGTCAAAGTGCATTGCACATGCCATTTTAAAAATAGAAAAAAAATCGGGAATATTCAAAATTTTAAGAGAAAATATCTTAAAAAATAGAATGCCATATTGAACAAAACATTATTTAACTTTCACATGCATGAAGCTATCATATCTAATACTGCAATTAGATTGACAAATGAAGCAATCATTACTAATAAGGAAATTAGATTGAGAAATGAAACTATCATGGTAGCAGCAATGCATAATATTAGACAAAATGCAAAATATTAAAGCTTGGATTAAGGATATTAGAATAAGGCTAGGCTTATTGATGCAAACCTCGAGGATTATTCTCATTAAAATTGCAGGACATGCGTGACATGTGTGGCATGTGCACCCAGACAAGCATAATGATAGTCAGAGCATTAATTTTATTAGCTTATTAGTTGTTTTATGTGATTCTATTAGTTTAGTGTTTTTTTTCATAAACATGCTTGTGATGATCCTTATAGCGAACATGTCGTGTTCTTTTCCTTGGTTCAATTATTTGATTCGCCCAACAATTGATTTATGTCGATTGCTTTTTAGGGTTTCAATCAGCCAAGTCACTAATTACCAATGATCTACCTTTAGGGCTTTAGCTTCTTATGGGCTTTCAATTAGACATGAGATGTTGGTTTTTTGTGGATGTTATTTGAGATGAGTTGATTGCCTCTTCGGATCACTCCTTGTGTGATTATTTTGTTGTGATGCTAGTCTTATATCATTACGCACTCATACGGGATCCTGTACTTGATATTCTGTGCTTGTCCGCATACTATCCTTGAGGATTATGTCACTATCCAATTTAGTGAGAGTCTTTCATGTCCTTATCTAATTGTCCAAGCATTTCAATTGAGGCGGCCAACTTGTTTTTAATAATTTTTCATTTGGAGGAGGGATCTAGTGATCATAAATAAGTATACATAAGACATGTAGAAACAGTTCCAATGATAATTTTATTTGACTGATTTTGTTTCCTCCCGGAGTTGAATGCTGATTGGATGTGAATCTTTATGGTGAGGTGCAGGTGGTGATTATCAACTTCGAGGGGAAGCCATATCCTCGTATTAGTGTTATGCATCATTGTTATTCTGGTGATTTCTTTCTTTTTTTTTCTTTTTTGTTTTATATTTTTAGTCACGAGTCTATTGTGATGTGAGAAAAATACATGGAATCAAATCAAGTGCTAAATTAATGGTTTGATTAAATCTTAGAAGACTTCCTTTCGGATTTTAGGAAATTAATTGCTAGAAAGACCGGGTCATATAAAATCATGAAAGGAATTGTGACCAATGCTTATAAACTGAAAATTTTGGGAAGTTTTAGTGTTATTTAATCTTTGATTTAAATTTATATCGGGAGCTGACCATCAATATATTGAATTTTTCTTTCTTTTTAACTCTTTGGAATTTCATATCCAATGCTTTACGAAGCACTCTACACATATTGTTTCAAAGTCAATATTAGATGATTAGATTATGTTTACTATTAATGGTAGATACCAAAAGTTACATGTGCATTGGCGTGTCAAAACTAAATATAATGATTTGTGGTTGAGTACATATGAAGGACAACAATTATGCCGAAATTGATTGATGAATGTTTCATGCTTAATTCAAAGTCTTTTCAAGTCAAGCAGATTTGATGTAAGTTGTATAGTTTATTTTTTTTCAAAAATATGTCATATTGTGTCTAGAAGAGTGGATTAATAGTTTGACTATTAATTTCATTAGTTTATTTATTATTTATGCTATTTAATTAGTTTAGTGTTTTTTTGGGTAAACATGCCTATTATATCCCCATATATAAAAACTCGTGCTCTTTTTCTCAGTGTGGTTCCATGTTTGGTTCAACTATTATTTCTATGGATTGCTTTTTAGGCTTTAATTAGGTTATTTACCAATTTGCTATGATTTGCCTTAGGGGCTTTTAAATGGGCTTTTGTTATTGTGGCCTTCAGTTGGGAGCTTTATATATTAATTTTTTTGTTAATGTTATTTGATAGGGTGTTGATTACATGGTCTTGCTAAATGAATGGGACTATTGTTGTGATACCTGTTGCATTAGATTTTGCATTTGCATGTGATTCTCTCCTATCAATGTGTGATCCCTATAGTTTTTGTTGGTCCGCAATCTTGTTGCAAGGCTTTCACATCTTTATATCATCCCACGAGCATTTGATTCAAGGTGGTTGGCATGATTCATTTTTTTTCGAGGGATTTTTTTATTGTAAAAAAGAGGTATTTGAAGCATGCAAAAATAATATCAATGATAATTTGCTTTCTCTTTATGCTAAGTGCTAGTTCCTCTTTGTGCATGTGCCAGTTGGATTGAATTTTTCCAACTAGTGCAACTAATAACAACCAATTTTTGGGGAAGACATCTTCTTGTATTGACGTGAGGCTTAAATTATTAATTAGTGATTTCTTTTCTTGATATTATTCTATTTTAATTTTTTAGTTATTGGTCTGTCTATGTGATTGAATTTGGTTAAAACTCATACCATCTAAATTTCCTAATTTTGATGTGATTTTCAATTGTTTATTGTTATATAACCGTCTTTGAACTTGAAGCTCTACGTTAAATTTTATTAAATGCCATTAAATTATCAATTGCTTGATTTTTGCATGTTTCCTATTTTTTTTATGAGAAGAGATAAATATTTAATTAAATTGATAATATGTGAAATGTAAAATTTGAATTCATGTGTGTAATTTCATGCATTATATTATATAGTTGCATGAGAAATCCGATCCTATGAACTACATTACTTACTAAAAAATGTGGGAGTTTGTTTTCAAATCTCATATTCAAATTTAAAAACTAACCTAAGCATCCTCAAAATATAGCATCATAAATTAAAATGGCATCATTTTCTTTCTCTTTGTAATCTTTCACATAAGAATCTTTTTCAATGCCCCCTTTGTCAACCAAAATATTCTTATCCTCATCACATGTCCAAAATTGAGCAAAATAGTGTGCAATATTTTGATCATCCGCATCTTGCATTAGTGATAGTGCATGGGGTGCACTTTGTTGCACTATGAGCTATTCTTCTTGGTATTTTATGTTCAGGTGACAAATAAAAACTTTATTATTAATCAACCCATTAAACCCTAATTTAAGCTAGTTAACCATTCTTATATATTGACATCAACCAAAGGGCTTTAACTTAGGCTGTATGGTTTTTAGTTTTGAAGACAAAGGTCTTGAGGTTGAGACTAAATGGACTCAACATGAAGTAATTCTCTTGTACCTCATGCGAGCTTAAACTTGTAATCAATTTTGTGGCCACCTTATGTTAAATTAAATATTTGGGATAGATTTCCATCAATAATATATATATATATATATTGTTGAACAAGGTTTAAAATTGCTTAATTGGGTATTGAGGCATTTTTCGTTCATGAAGCAAGGCATAAGCCTCAAGGCGTTTTGAGGCGTAAGCCTCAAAATTTAAAAATTATGTAAAGTAAAAAATAAAATTTAAAAGTGATTTTTTATATAATACCCAAATAATATGTTAAATGCTATGTTGCACCGATACGGATACGGCGACACGAATACGACACGATACGGATACGAGATACATCAATTCTTAAAAATACAGGATACGAGTACGGCGCGGATACGACATTATAATATATAAATTATACATAAAAATCAAGAAATTAATCAATGCGTAATATTTGAAATGACAAAAAAAATTGAAAGCAACATCATTTGTAGCATTGTATCTTATAATATCAAAATAAAAGTAAGCATTAAATATTTAAATGTCTACTACAACAACAAAAACAAAAACATAAATTGTCTAGCACATGAAGTTTCAATTATTCAATAGAAGGAATGATAGGATTAGGTTCTTCAGTGGTTTATCTTTGAATTTCTATATCATCTTCAATAAATATCATAGCTTCCAATTCAGGCTCATCAAGTGAAAGATTAGCAATTTCTAATATTCCCATGTCCTCAAGAGATTCAAATCCATCTCCAGCAACATCCCACATCTTGTTGTCTCCTTCCATATAAGTTAGAGTTTTCCTTGAGAAAAGTCGAAGGTTTGTATGCACATAAACTAAATCTTCAGCCCGTTGTGGAGTAATTTTATTTCTCTTCATTAATTGGATGAACGAGTATGTGCTCCAATTTCTTTCACAATAAGATGAGGATGAAACTTGGCCAAGCAATTTTATGGCGATTGTTTGAAGTAGAGGTGTTGAAGCTCCATATATAATCCACCATATTTTCGGATC
Organism: Dendrobium chrysotoxum; assembly: GCA_019925795.1. NCBI lineage: Eukaryota > Viridiplantae > Streptophyta > Magnoliopsida > Asparagales > Orchidaceae > Dendrobium > Dendrobium chrysotoxum. The sequence continues at coordinate 94,310,863 of CM034305.1, read as the reverse complement.
AATTCTCCACCTATCACGCAATGACTCTTGGTCACTAAAGTCCTCTAAATAACCAAAAAATTTAGCAAGCTCAATGTTGACACTTCTTCTCTCCTCATTTGGAAAATAACGCTTCAAACATGTCTTCCTCATATTTGAAATTTCTAAATCTTTCTGTGGAGAAACTCTTTGAGGATCCTCTTGAAGCAATTCTTTACTTGAATATCTTCAAATAACATTAAATGCAAATAATGAAAAAAATGTTGAAATTACTAAACAACAAATTATGAATTAATAATGAAAAAATGTTGAAATTTACCTGGGATTTAGTGAGTGAGCCAAGCAACGTAAAGGTGTATTACTTTTGCTCCACCTATCTTCTAAAATAGCATAAATAAACATCCCAAAAGCTTGAGTCTTCATGAAGTGTCTTCCTCTCATGTCTATATGTAATTTCTTTTACTTTGGCTAGTATTTAATCTCACATCTCATAAATGAGATGTAAACACGACTTATCCGTATTAGCTACTCTCAACATCTCATAAATAGGATTTGTAAAATTTAAGATGTATTCAATCTCATCCCACCATAAATCATCTAGAAGCTTCTCCTTTACATACCTAGCCTTTCTAACATCATCTTCCCTATAATAGGACCATTTGTCACTGATCACCATAGCTTGAAGAGCATTTTTTATTTTTTAAAATTTTCTCAACATCACTATAACTGAGGCAAACCGAGTTTCAGCAACTGCAAGCATCTTCAAGTTAGAGAAATCATTGAACATAGAGTCTCATGGAGTGATTCATAATAAAATTCCTAATTACAACTGCATCTCCTGCAATCACTGTGATCCAATGACATTCATTGTAGGTGATTTCGTTTGTCTCGGTATTCTTAGCTGTACAAATATTCTTCAAGGCAAGATTAAGCGTATGCACAACACATAGTGTCTAGAAAATATGAGGATAGGCTTGCTCTACAAGTAGACCTGCAGCTCTACAAACAGGTGCATTATCAGCAATGACTTGGATGATGTTTGAAGGGCCCACCATCATGATAATTTCTTTGATTAAATTAGAAATGAAGAACTTATCCTTGTACTGTCCTTTATAGTTTACAGCTTTGATAAACATAGGATAGCTCTATGTTACAGCCGTGAAGTTGATAAGTGGTTTTCTTTGTAGATCTGTCTACCCATCACAAACCAAAGTAACTCCTTTTTCCTTCCAAACTCCTCTGTAGGCTCGAGCATTGATACTGAGCATGGTACCGAGCGCTGCGGAGAGGTACCGAGCTGTACCGAGCGCTTCGGAGAGGTACCGAGCGGTATCGAGCATTGATATTGAGCATGGTACCTAGCGGTACCGAGCAATACCGAGCTCTGGTACCGAGAGATGCGAGTTCCGGTACCGAGCATCACGAATTCCAGTACCGAGCCTACGATGAAAAAAATGAAGAAAATGAACCTTCACTGCTCGCATCGCCTTCATCGTTCGTGTCGCCGAGCTACTCCGTCGACGAAGGATAATCCTGTCAGCTTTAATGCTCGCGTCGTCGAGCCTCTTTGTCGACGAAGGATGATCATGTCCGCTTCTATGCTCGCGCTGTCGAGCTGCTCCTTTGACTACAACGAAGAAGACGAACGCCTGTGCGGAAACGGAAAACTTAGCTCGCCAAAATGTTTAAGCCGAACAGGTAATCGAAATGAATAGGGCAAATTGCGGCTCCGTTTTTTTTTTCTTTTTATTTTTTTAATAGAACTTGGGTATCCGATACGTGTGTCATGTAAAATTTAAATAATATTTTAATTGGACACGGTAAAGCTGCATCCAACACATATCTATGCCGTATCGGAGGCGTGTTCGTATCCGACACATGTCCGATACAACATGCCTTGTAAATAAGAGTATCGATGCAACATTGGTTAAAGGTTGACATATTAACTTTCTATTGAACTATGAAATAATAAATTTATATACATATGAAACAAAAAAATTACACAAAATGTAAATTGATAAGTAATAAATTATGCGAAATAAAATTGAAATCCAAATATTACATGAGAAAAACAACATAAAATATATGAATTGCATAAACGTATCATATAGCATCAAGTTTAGCTCTAAATTTCTTCTTTCTCTGTTCCCTACTCATCTACATTTAATTACTAAAGAAAGTTAAAATAATTGACAACAAATCAGAAATCATATGTACTATCATTATTAAGGGGATTTTATTTGAGTCGTCATAACAAATTGGCCTCTCCCTTGCCTCATCCTATAGGGTCCAACACCTCTTAATCTACTTCTTCTTTATTTATTTCATCTATCTTTCTCATTCATAAATATTTGTCATCAACATAAAATAAGAGTAATACTTAAATTTTTAGAGGTGATGGTGGCGGCGTGCGGATTTCAAGTAATCCCCGACGGTGGCTACGGTGGCTACGGTAAGGTAGTGGGCTGGAGGTTGAGGCAGTTGAGAGGAAGTTGTTACGTCTTTGGAGAGCAAAAGGGCATGATTTTTTTGGGTCTTTTGTATAGGATTTAGCTAAGTTTTAAATAAAAAATATACATAAATAGAGCGAGGCGTTTGCCTCATGCCAGCGAGGCGAGGCACGCCTCAAGGCAGGCCTCAGCCAAGATGAGGCGTAAGCCTCATAAAAAAAGCTCGAGGCATAAGACTCGATGCCTCGAGGCATTTTTCACTGAAATTGCGCTAAGGCGGGCCTCAAGGTGAGCCTCATATTGCGCAATTTTAAACCATGTTGTTGAATGATCGAGAGATCCACAAGTCAAACAATCTTGATAGGGGTCATTGAGCATGGATTAAAACTCTTAATTGTTGGCTATATGCTTTGCGTATTCACTTTTATATGACTGTTGAGGAGGCTCCTATATCAAGACATACATGATGAATACAAAAGGAAACAAATAATGGTGGCATATATTCTCCTAATATAATTCTTCTTGATAAAGCTTTCCTTAATTTATATCATACGCCAACAAACTGCTTTTTCATATCTTTATTATTTAAGTAGGAGAAGCATGTACTTCTATTACCTTAATTCTGGGACAAAATCCACTGTAGTGAATGTTGGATCACCATCCATCGTGTATTTCACTTGAATAATGGACGGCTTCATCATTCCCTATGGTAAGGAATTCCCTATAGAAAATGCTTCCAGTAGTTCAGTTGTGTTTTGTTGCTTTATTGTTAGTTCTTTCATTTTTTTTCTTTTATACTTAGGGTATTGCAAATTCAATTGCTTTTTCATTGGGGTTAGCAACGACATTAGCCCTTCTAGGCATTGGAGCTTCTTTTGCTGGAAAGGCTTATGGACAAATAGGAAAAGGACTTCCATTGGCTGCTTCAAGCTTGGCAATTCTTATGGGTTTGAATCTTTTGGAGGTGAGTTTATAATCCGTGACTTTGATTTATTAAGCTGTACGGTCATACTCTGCATTTCTCATTTTGAAAATAAAGAGATCTTGTATCAATTATTTATATTATTTGTATCATTTAGGACTCCCCTTTCATAAAGCGAGCATCCTATAGCCCGATTACATCTAATGGTATAATGATTATCTTGAGTACCACATTTGAAACTACCACTAATGCCATTTCTATATGAAAATTTTTGGATGATTGTCCGAGAATGATTCATGTGATATGCTTTGTATATTTCAAAACTTATTTACATCCTGAACGTTATAGAAAAAACGTAGTTACTGCTTTTTGATTATGCTACAAAGCCTTCTACCATGGATGTTGATTTTTTCTAGCATAAATAATGCTGATTTCCTTGTTGTCAACCCGAAACTATATTTTCTGTCTTTGTTTGTATCTTTACACGTGTCTTCTCAATGGGTGCCTAGTATCTAACGTTCAGCCAGCTTTCTTTGCTGGCTTTTCTTTCAGCTTGCTCTTGCAACGATTTCCTTGCCATATGAATTCTTCTTCTTGTCTCACACAAGTGCTTCCTGTTAAACAATCTCTTTTCTATTCTGACATCTTTGACTTCAACATCTCTGTTACCTCTCCTTCCTCTATAATTGCTTCATCTTTCCTGTCCCCTTGTTTTCTCCTACTCGCATTTCCTTTCTCCTCTTTGTTTCCTTTTTTTCTTTCCTGATTTATTAGCTCTTTCTTTGCCACCTACTTTGTCTCTTGAGATAGAGTTGGAAGGGCCTCTTTCAATATAAGAAAACTGACATGTTAAATTCCCCTTAGGAACTATTTTGTTTGCTGAAAAAATAATGCAGTGTAAAAGGATAGGGTGATTTGAAATGTTTGAAGTTGTTTGGGTGAGTGTAAAAAGAATGGATGAGATAATTTTTTTATTTCGCTTGAAGTAAAATGAATCCACTGCAAATGCAAATTCAAATGAATGTGGCGGCCGGCGGTGGGATGACGGGTTAGAGGACATTGCTGACGGTTGGATGGTGGATTCGAGGCCATCGCCGGCAATGGTGATGGTTGTGACATGTTGCGATGGTTAGCGGTGGGCGGCAAGAACACAATCATCTTGCAGTAGAAAAGAATTAAGCCAAAATTGATGATTTTACAATATATAAAAAATGAACTAGAGAGTGAAAAATGAATATATTAAAATTTTATACTGCATTCTTTTTATAGCAAACCAAACACCCAAAATTTAATTTTCTCAGTATTTTGAATATTTTGCATTCCTTTTTTAGCAAACCAAACGGTACTTTAGTATGTTATGAAAATAATGCTTTGAGTTGCCCTCCTGAAAGAAGCAGGAACAAAACCTTTTGTTCCTTTTTCTTTTAGCATAGACCTGATCAGTTGAAGCAGGAGTTTCTTTTCCTATTCTTTGTTTATTGACTTATTCAGGAGTCGCTAAAAAGCGTAAATGCCACTGTTTAATGAGTACTCCCCTTTAGTATACCATCCAATTTAAATATATCAAGTTTATCGAGTGTTTACAATCCCACATTAATTATCATTTATTTCCTAATGTCATGTTTTTACTTTTCTTACTACTGCAGATTATTGAATTAAAGCTGCCATCATTCTTTAACAATTTTGATCCCCGTGCTGCTGCATCTAATTTCCCTTCTGGTATTCAACTAAGAGGAGTTTTGGTTTTTCATCTTTGCTATACATTGCCACTGCTTTATCCGGAAATCCAAATTTCAGGTGTACAGGCATACTTGGTTGGTCTAACTTTTGCCTTAGCTGCCTCACCTTGCAGCACACCTGTCCTTGCTACTCTTTTGGGATATGTGGCTGCATCCCGGGTATGCATCAAATTTTGAATTGTGCTGATTTTGCTTATTGGTGATTTATATAATAAGCGGATATGACTTCTTCAAAATTTCTCCAAGTAACTTTAGTATATAACTAAAGCTTCTCTACACTATATCATGGGGCATATTTAGATTATATAGAAATTAAATTCAAACAAATTAAATGTTCTTTTCTATTAGACTAAAAATAATGAAGTAGTTCTTGGAAAAACAACAAATTTTGAAAAAAAAAAAGAGATATATGATAGCTTGATGCATTAAAAGTGAAGATAATAAACCTTGGTCAAAGATGAAGACACCCAGGAAAATTGAGAAATTATTTTAGAGGAACATAAAGAACAATGTAGTAATTATATTAGAGATTTATCTAAAAATCAAATGGAGTTGGCTTTAAAATAGTGCATAAAAAGCAAACTTTTGGCCTTGATATGATTTTTATTGATATTTGGAGAGTTATTGCGGTTATTGCAGTGAATTAGTTGATATTTTTAATAGAATTTGAAGACTAAGATGATGTCAAATAATTGAAGAGGTATTTTTATATCAATAATTAACATTGAAGGTAATGTTTAAGATTGTACTAACTATTGAGAAATCAAATTTATAAGTCATACAATGAAGCTATGAGGTAAGTAATGGAATATAAGCTCAGAAAAATTATTTCAGTTTCAAAGGAACAATTTAGTTTCATGCTAGGAAGATCTCCTATGAAAATAATTTTCTATGAATACATTAATAAAGGTACAAAGAGAATAAAGAAAGAATATTCATATGATTTTTATTGATCTTAAGAAGCCTTATGATTGAATGTCATGATAATTAATTTGGTGTGTCAAGGTAGAAATATATGACAAAGTTATGTATGATGATTATTGACTAGTATTAATAGTTGTAGAGTGACTCTAGAGTTTCTAATTGTAATATTTCATTAGGGATCATCATTGAATCCATATCTTTTTATGTTAATTATGGAGATGCTTACAAAGGATATTAAAATTAAGGTACCTTGGTTTATGTATTTTGTATGTGATAAAGTTATCATTTGTGAGTTGTTCAGTGAAGTTAATACAAAATTACAACAATAGAGCAATTTAGTTAAAAGATAGAGGTCTTAGAATTAGTAAAACAAAAATTAAGTATACAACAACAACAACAAGCCTTTATCCCACTACGTGGGGTCGGCTACATGAATCCTTTTTCTCCGTTGTGTCCTGTTAAAAGTCAAATTCTCGTTTAAATCTAATAAAGAAAGATCATTTCTAATATTTTCTAACCAAGTCTTTTTAGGTCTACCTCTACCTTTCTTAACATAAGTCAAATCGAAGACCTCTACTTTCCTAACCGGGTCATCGGGAGGCCGCCGTTTTATGTGACCAAACCATCTAAGGCGACTCTCTCTAATCTTATCTTCCACTGGAGCTACTCCAACCTTTTCACGAATATGCTCATTTCGTATCATATCTCTAAGGGTAAAGCCACTCATCCACCTGAGCATCCTCATCTCAGCAACACTTAACTTAGAATTATGCTTCTCTTTTAATGGCCAACATTCGGCACCATAAAGCATTGCAGGTCTCACCACCATCTTATAGAATTTTCCCTTAAGTTTGAGGGGTACTTTTTTATCATACAATAAGCCGGATGCATTCCTCCACTTCAACCATCCAACTTGGATTCTGCTGATAATATCCCCATCATTTCACCATCACTCTGAACAATAGATCTAAGATATCTAAAACGTGTACTCTTATTAATGACTTGATCGGCCAAAGTCACAATCCCTTCACTAGGTCTATTATTACTAAAATTACACTCCATATATTCCGTTTTAGATCTACTCAAGCGAAAACCTTTAGACTCTAAGGTTGACCTCCACAATTCTAGTTTACCTTCAACTCCCTCTCTAGTCTTATCAACAAGAAGAATATCATCAGCAAAAAGCATACACCAAGATACATCCTCTTGCAAATGTCTAGTGAGAACATCCATGACTAAAGCAAAAAGATATGGGCTTAAGGCTAATCCTTGATGTAATCCAACCGAAATAGGGAAATACTTGGTCAAACCACCTTGTGTTTGAACACAAGTAATAGCTCCTGCATACATATCTTTAATGATTTGAATATAAGCGTTATTAACTTCTTTCTTTTCAAGAACTCTCCATAGCACTTCTCTTGGAACTTTGTCATATGCTTTTTCTAAATTAATAAATATCATATGTAAATCCTCCTTACTCTCTCTATATTTCTCCATCAAACCTCTTAATAAATGTATGACTTCCATAGTAGACCTACCCGGCATGAATCCAAATTGATTTTGAGAAACATTAGTATCACGCCACAACCTATGCTCCACAACTCGTTCCCATAGTTTTAAAGTATGACACATTAACTTAATTCCTCTATAATTCGCATAATCTTGTGCATCACCTTTATTCTTAAAAATAGGGATTAACACACTCATTCTCCACTCATTTGGCATCTTTTTAGTCTTCAAAACAGTATTAAAAAGTTTAGTAAACCAAGAAATTCCTTCATCTTCTAAGCATTTCCACACCTCTATTGGAATATCAGCAGGTCCAATAGCTTTTCCACCCTTCATTTTCTTTAAAGCCTCTTTAACTTCGGTTTTACTAATACGCCGATAAAAACAGAAATCTTTATTTTCATTTAGGGTGCTAAGGTCACTACAGTCAATTTTATTTTCACATTATTCATTAAAAAGTTTAGCAAAATATCTCATCCACCTTTGTTGAATATCATCTTCTTAAAAATGTACTTTTTGATCTTCATCCTTAATACACTTCACTTGAACTAAATATTTACTACTCCTATCTTTTTATTTGGCTAACTTATACATATATCTTTCTCCCTCCTTAGTATCTAATCTATTATATAAATCACTAAAAGCTAAACTCTTTGCATCACATATTGCTTTCTTAGATTCCTTATATGCCTTTTTATATAATTTTTAATTATCAAAATTTTTACAATTAAACCAATTTTTATAACAAATCTTCTCATTTTTAATCTTTTCTTGCACATTTGGATTTCACCACCAACTATTTTTACTATTAGGAGCTTTTCCCTTTGAAACTTCAAGCACATCTTTTGCAATATTCTTAATATCACTAGCCAATTTTTCCCACATAACATTAGCATCCTCATGCACAGACAAAATCTTAAGATCTAAAATCTTACTCTTAAAAATATTTTTGTTAATATTCTTTAAATGCCCCCATCTAATCTTAGAAAATCGTTTTACTTTATTTTTTATTTTCTTCCCCATTATCTTCAAGTCCAAAACTAATAAACGATGTTGGGTACATAAATTTTCACTCGGAATAATTTTACAATCTTTACAATCTAAACGATCTAATTTTCTTATAAGAAAATAATCAATCTGAGTTGTACTATATCCTTTTTTATAAGTAATGAGATGCTCATTCCTTTTCTTAAATAAGGTATTAGCAATTAAAAAATCATAAGCTAAACAAAAATCTAATATAGACTTACCACCTTCATTTGTCGTTCCAAACCCATAGCTACCATGAATGTTTTTAAAATCATCTACCTCTTTACCAACATGTCCATTTAAATCTCCTTCAATAAAAACTCTTTCTTCAAGAGATATCTTTTGTATTAATTCTTCTAAGTCATTCCAAAATTTTAATTTTGAATCCATATCCAAACGCACTTGAGGAGCATAAGCACTTATAATGTTAACAATCTTATTATCAACAACAATCTTTAAAGCTATAATTCTATCTCCAATTCTATTAATATTTATAACATTATCCTTCAAACTCTTATTTAAAATCAAGCCTATACCATTTCTAGTACGACTTCTACCCAAATACCAAAGTTTAAATCCTAAACTATCAATCTCCTTAGCCTTCTCTCCAATCCATTTAGTTTCTTGAATGCACAAAATATTTATCTTCCTATGAATCATAATATCTATTAATTCTATTAATTTTCCTGTAAGAGAACCTATATTCCAAGTTCCTATCCTAATTTTAGTTTCACGGACTAACTTCTTTGCCCACATCCGTCCTTGATGTGGGAACCCTTGCCTATTTAACGCTGCACCCGGGCGGCGGTGCAGTGACCCTTGCACACTTGTCACTGTATTCAGGCCATACAGCACGTCGCTTCCAGGGGACGCCCTAGCATTAACACAATTTCTTAAAGGATTCATGTCATTATTATTCGACAAGTTTTACGCTGGCTGTCGACTACCTAATGCAACCCTCCACTTTTCTCATCCAGGACTTGGGACCCGGCAACGGCAGTGTTTGTAAAACAAAAATTAAGTATATGATATGTAATTTTATTGGGTATATGTTAGGAAACAAATGCTGAAATCAAAGAAAGCTTGGCTTAAATTTAGAATTTCAGTAAAGTTCAAGCAGAAACTGAGATAAATCCCATGGAAAAATACTAAGAAAACTTGATAATTGATGAAGGTGAAAGAAAACAAACAAGATACAATGTATCTTCAATTCGAGAGAAAGATCCGGCTCTCTCAATCCCTAACTGGGGACTAGAGCTCAAACAAACCTAAGAGAAATCATAAATTCAGCAAAAACGAAGATAACCCTAACCCTAAGTTTTCCCATCTATTTAAAGAATACACATATAATTATAATTACTAAACAACCCCTCCCAAATTTAATTCTCTCCTAGACTGCCCCCTCCTCTTTAATTTTGTATTCAAATAATGGTCCCCACAAGGGGGATTGGTGGTTGTTTGGTTCGCCTGGAGTAAATCAGGGGTCGGCCCTAGTGCTGGGCTGATTGGACCGATCTAACAATATCCCCCTCCTAAAGAATCACCTTATCCTTAAGGTGAAATGATGAAAACTGATGCTTCACTCTCTCGTATGACTCCCATGTGGCATCATAGTTTGGTAAGTTCTTTCATTTTATCAAAACCTCACTGGTCCCTTCTTCTCCATGTCGAACTCCTCTCAACTCTAGTGGTTCTAATAACACCTCTAAATCCTTTGTCAATATCACATGTAACTTTGAACTAGCTGCATGATCCCCAATAGCTCTCCTCAGTTGTAACACATGAAACATTGGATGTATAGTAGCGATCAATAGTAATCTCAAGCGGTACGACACTACTTCAATTCTCTCTAATACCTCATATGGGCTAAAATACGTTGGGGCCAGCTTCTCATCCCTCTTGTTGGCGACCGTCCTCTATCTTTAAGGCCGCAGCTTTAAGAACACCCTATCCCCCACTTTGAACTGAATGTCCTTTCTGTGTCCATCCATCTGCTTCTTCATAATTTGTTGTGCCCTCAACATGTGTCTTTTCTTCCAACACCCTATCTCTTTCCTCTAAGTATTGATCTATTGAAGAGACCGGTGTGCTCCTCTGCCCAAAATGCATCAAGTGAGGAGGGTCTCTTCCATACAACACTTTGAAAAGAGTTATTTGGGATGCTGAATGATATGAAGTGTTGTACTAGTACTCTGCCCATGCTAGCTACTTGGCCCACAACCGAGATGTCTCTGAAGCAAAACACCACAAGTAAGTCTCCAGACTCATGTTTACTATCTTCGTCTGTCCGTCTATCTGAGAGTGGTAAGCGGTGCTCCACTTTAGAGTTGTTCCCTACAGCCTGAACAGCTCTCTCCAGAAATGGCTGAGGAATACCTTATTTCAGTCAAAAACTATCGACTATGGTATCCCATGCAATCTGACCATCCCTATAATGAATGTTGTCACAACTGTCACTGCTATGCAAGGGTGTCGTAAGGGAATGAAATGAGCATATTTGCTCAATCTGTCAACCACCACTAGAATCACTCTAAACCCCTTAGATCAGGATAGCTCATCTATGAAATCTATGGTGACCTCTTCCCACCCTTTGTTTGGAAGAGTCGAGGGTTGAAGTAATCCCGTTGGAGCCATAGCCATATACTTGTTTCTTTGGCATACCTCACACCTAGACATCATCTCCTCCATATCCATATGCATCCCCTTCCAATACAATTCTTCTGTCAGTCTCCTGTATGTTTTCTGCACACTAGAATGGCTCCCAACAATGCTCCCCATGGAACTCCTACAGTGGTAGGGAATATGAATCGAGGTTCGTGGCAGTACAAACCTCCCCTGATACAATAGTCTCTCCCCTTCTAGAGAATAGCTAGGGTGGCTACTTTAATCCTTCAGTAGATCCACCCTAATCCTCTCAACCCCTCATCTTGCACAATCTCCTCTTTAATAACCCCCCAATCCAGCATTAGTGGTACTGAAATGGCTAAATCTTGGAGCTCCCTCATTCATCTGGATAAGGCATCAACGCCTTGTTCTCTAGCACTGGCCTATACTGGATCTCAAAGTCATAGCCCAACAGCTTTGACAATAGCCTCTAATGTTCCTTGGTCACCATCCTCTTCTCTAGCAAGTATTTCAAGCTTTGCTGGTCTGTCCTGATGATGAAATGTCCGCCCAACAAAGGCTGCCACTTCGAAATAGCCAATGCAATAGTAATCAATTCCCTATCATAAACTGATTTCAGCATAGCTCTAGCTTTCAACATCTGGCTGAAGTAGGCTATGGGTCTATGATTTTGCATGAGCATTGCCCCCAATCTATATCCTGAGGCATCAGTCTCTATCATAAACATCTGGCTGAAATCGTGTAGGGCCATAACCGGGACTGTGGTCATGACTATCTTCAATCTCTTAAAGGCTTGAGTGACTGCCTCTCCCCAAAAGAAGCTGTCCTACTTTAGTTGCTCTATCAGAGGCCAATCAATGCTGTTGTATTTCTTCACGAATCTCCTATAGTACTCAGTCAATCCTAGGAAGCCCCTTCAGCTCCCTCATGTTCCTAGGTAGGGGCTATTTCAAAATTCCCTAAATGTTGGCCTGATCAGCAACCACCCCTTCCTAGGATACCACATGCCCTAAGTACTCCGCACTAGCCTATGCAAAACAAAACTTCTTCAGATTGGACCTTAGCTGATAATCCTGCAACACCTCTAAGACCGCCCTTAGATGCTTCAGATGCTCCTCTCTGGACTTGATGTATACCAGGATACCATCAAAGAAAACTAGAATAAACTTCCTGAGGTAAGGTCAGAATGCCTTGTTCATGAGGGACTAGAAGATAGCAGAGGTGTTGGTGAGACCAAACGACATCGCCAAGAACTCATAGTGTTCTGAAAGCTGTCTTCGAAATATCCTCCTCTCTCATTTGGATCTGATGGTACCTGGACTTAAGGTCCACCTTCGTGAATACCGCTACTCCACAAAGCTCATATAACAACTCATCTATCACTAGAATAGAAAATTTGTCTAGCACAGTCTCCTTATTCAGGTCCTACTATTCCACACAAAATCTCCAACTTCCATTCTTTTTCTTGACCGATAGAACTGTGGTAGAAAAAGGGCTCACGCTCGGCCTGATGATTTTTGCCTCCAACATCTCTCAGATTAGCTTCTCAATCTCATCCTTCTGGATCCGGGGTAGCCGTAAGGCTTGATACTGATTGATGATATCCCCTCCCTCAACGTGATGGCGTGCTCCTGTCCCCTCTGTGGTGGAAACTCTTGCGATGGCTGAAAAATCTCACTGAACTACTATATAATTGGCCGTAATGAAAGATGGATGTCGCCCCCCATTCCCTCCAAACTGTATAGCTCCACCAGAAATCCTCCTCCCATCTTCTGTATGGCCCTTATCATGATTTTAAGAGACACCATGGATTTGGAGAGCCCTGTATCTCCCTTAATCACCATCCTTATCCCTTCCACCATCAGCTCCATTATCAGTGTCCCTTAATTCACCTTGGTATCTCCTAAGGTTTGCAGCTATCTCATCCTCAGGATGACATCAGTGCTCCCCAGCTCTAATGGGAGAAAATCTTCCCTCACTTAGATCCTCTGTATGGTCAGGACCACTCTCCTACATACTCCTTTACCTGTCTCCATCTTTCCAGTTCCCATCATCACCCCATAGCACTCTGTGTCCACTAGTTTTATCCCCAATTGGTTTATGACTTGGTTGGAGATAAAATTATGGGTAGCCCCACTGTCTATCAACACCACTATCTCCTTGTCTGCTATTTCTCCTCTCACCTTTATAGTGTGATTCAAAATTAATCGCACCACTGAGTTTAAGGAGACCTCTGTCACGTCTAAATGCAGCTTTTCCTCCTCCGTTGATGCCTCACTCCCAACTCCCTCAGCTTTCTCATCATCACAGACTATGAGAATCTAAAGAGTTCGGTCCTTACACTTATGCCTTGGCGTATACTTCTCATCACATCTGAAACATAATCCCTTTGCTCGTTTATCCTGCACCTCCACTTCTGTGAGTCGCTTGAAGTTGCCCCCCCCCGGACGAACTCCATCGCTCTTCTCCCTAGGAGCTTCTCTCTGAAATGATACTGTTTGGGTTCTGTGTGCTAGAGTTGTAGAGGAACTCCTGTAGGCCCCTCCCATGATGTTGCTTATGCTGGCCTTCTCCCTCCTATATTCTTCCTCCACCCTCTGAGTAAGCTCCATTGTCCCTCTCAACTCCCTAGGCTTGAGTATCCTGAGCTCTGCTCGTATGTCCTCCCTAAGCCTTTCATGAAATTCCCCTCTAATCTTTCCTCAAAGATTCCCCTTAGTCTCCCCAACAGCAGCTCAAACTTCTCTCTGTACTCCATAACTGTCCCCTCCTGAGTTAGGGAGGTCTCCTTGCCGAACTGCTCGTGGATGTCTCCTTGCCGAATGGCTCGAAAATATTCCAACAAGCACTCCTTAAATTCTTCCCATGAGTAGATCAGATACCTAGCATCCATCCATTGGAACCAGGCTAGGGCTTTCCCTTCCAAACATAGACACGCAGCCATGAGTTTTTGCCCTTCAGTTAGCTCGTTAATAGCAAAGTAACGTTCCACCCGGTACACACAACACTGAGCATCCTCCCCTTTAAATACTGGCATCTTTAACTTCCTCGATCTCGCATCCATACCCCAATGGTTTCTTCCTCCGTTGGTTCAGTCTGTTTTGTGGTGGTGTGATTCCCTTCCTTCCTCCCTTGGTTGAGTTGGACCCCATGGCTCCCTTCAACCATGCCCTTCTCCATTCCACCTCTCCCCATGCCCGGGTAGTCTCCCAAAGGATTTGGCCTCCCTCGTCCTTGTTGTCCTCCCTTCAGAATACCTCGATCCTCCCACCAATGGAGCCCCACGTGGCAATCCTTGATGGAAAACACTCTTCAATTCATCACCACCCTCTTGAATCTCTTTCCTCTTGGTTCCACCCTAGGAATCGCCGGTGATACTTTCGACTGTGTCTCAAGCATCTTTTTTCATCATGTTCTCAAAGTTTCCAAAGCAGTTCTCGATGGTTAATAGTGTTCCCCCCACCTCAGAATATTTTTCCTCTACTCTGACCTTGAGTTGTTCCATCTCACCTTCCAACGCATCCATCTTCTTTGCTTCCGTTAATTGAATATAGGCTCCCATCGCAAAAACAGTGTAGACAACTTATTTTTTCGCCCAAGAAAATGCTCTGATACCAATTTGTTAGGAAACAAGTGCATAAATCAAAGAGAGCTTGGCTGAAATTTGAAATTTCTACAAAGTTCAAGCGAGATTTGGAATTCAGCAAAGTTCAAGCAAAATTTGAGATAAATCTTGTAGCAAAACATTAGGGAAACTTGATAATTGATGAAAATTGTAAGAAAACAAACAAGATACAATGGATCTTTAATTTGAAAGGAAGATCCGGCTCTTCCAATCCCTAGCCGGGGGCTAGAGCCCTCCCAAATTCAGCAAAAACAAAGATATCCCTAACCCTAACCATCTATTTAAAGAATGCAAATATAATTAAAAAAAATTAAGAATACAAATATAATTATTTAAAAAATACAAATATAATTACAAAGATAACTCTAACCCTAACCCTTCCCATCTATTTATAAAATATGACTAAAATTTTTTAAATTAAATTAAAATTATTATTAAGTTTTTTTATTAATTAAAAAAACGTTTAATAAATTGTTTTAGAAAAAGTATAATTACTTGAAAATTATATCTAATAAATATTTAATTAAAAATGACTAAAATACCCTTATATTTAACAACATTAACTCCAACATTGAATGTTAGAAAAAAAAAATGTCTCATTTTAAAGAGTTGAGAGACCAAATTGGTCCCTCAAAAGAGTTGGGGACTATTTTGGTCCCTCACAAAGAGTTGAGGGATCATTTTGGTCCTTTTTTCATAATTATAATTACTAAACAACCCCTCCCAAATTTAATTCCCTCCTAAACCGCCCCCTCTTTAATTTTATATTCAAATAATGGGCCCCACAAGGGAGGCCGACAACTATTTGGTCTGCCTAGAGTAAACCAAAGGCCGGCCCTGGTGCTGCATCGATCCTTCTTGGACCGGTCTAACAGTATAATGGTAATACTTATCATTTAATATTATCAGAATATATGATGATATTTAGGTTTCATAAATTCATGTATCTTGGATCTATAATATAAAAGAATAGAGACATAAATGAGGAGTTTAATTTGATGTTTAAAATGGACAATGTCTCATGAGTTTTGTGTGATAAGAGGATAGGAAGACTTTATAAAATCACCTTTAGACCAATAATGTTACATGAATCCGCCTGTTGGGCTTTAAAAATTCATTGATATCTTGAGTTTGATAGAAACGAGAATGTTGGGATGGATGCCTGACAAAATTAGGAAGGATAAATTAGAAATGTTTATATTAGAGGAAATGTTGGAGTGATTTTTATTGAAGATAAAAAAAATAAATTTAGGCGGTTTAGATGTGTGCAACGAGTAGAAAATGCACTTATTAAACAAGCTGATAAAATTTGAGTCAAATGATCAGGAATGAAAACTGATAGACCTACAATTATTTGAATAGTTTTAAAACCTCAACAAACACTCAAAATGAATAAATGAAAAATAAAAAGTTGTAATGCCAACTTTGAATAGTTGCAATGAGACTTGTAGTCTTTATTCATGTTGGTTATAGATGAAATTATTTCATATTCAGTGCATCAGTTTTTCTAACTGAAGACGCCTTGTATTAGGATCCGGTGGTTGGTGGGAGCTTGCTGCTGACATATACAGTGGGATATGTTTCTCCTCTTCTGCTTGCAGCTTCATTTGCTGGTGCTCTGCAGGTTTTTACCTCTATTTATTAATATAGCTCTTATAATATTTCGATGTACTGTCAGTAGGGTCTGCAGCCGTTTAGGTCTGCTTTTGCTTTTTGCTATTTCATTGGAACAATATCTTGATGGTAAAAGCTTCGAAAATGTTTGAACATCTAGCCTTGCTCATAATATTTCGATGTACTGTCAGTAGGCTCTGCAGCCGTTTAGGTCTGCTTTTGCTTTTTGCTATTTCATTGGAACAATATCTTGATGGTAAAAGCTTATAAAATGTTTGAACATCTAGCCTTGCTCATGAGCTATTATTGCCTTAGAAAATGCGCTTTCCCAGTTTCTAGAACTAGGTTATAGACCAGAATTAGAAGGAACAATACTATTTAAGCTAGCCAGAATTTATTTTCTTGTGACAACATTAGTATATTTATCGTTTTTAACTTTTATTTTTTTATTTCAGGGTTTACTATCTCTTAGGAAGTTCTCAGCATGGATAAACCCAGCAAGGTAAAATTCAAGGCTTTTTTTGGATTGAAGGAAAATAAAGAAAATTAAATAAAATTCAAGCAATTTATGGGTTGATTATGAATCTGCAGGCATTGATATGAACTTTTCTTTTCTTTTTTTTTTTTCATTGTCTTGCAGTCAAATTCCCCCCTCCAAACACAGCCTAAGTAATGATCGTTGGTTTTATCAATAAGAAATTAGGCAATTAAACTTTGCAATTGAATTTCTTGTAGGAACACAAATCGTAGAGCGCATATAGGATAAGATATATGCACGTCTCAGATAACTAACATATCAGCATGGAATTAAAATTCGCTTGCATTTACGTCAAGTTGAACAAGGATTGTTGGCATCAAAATTTCTGGCACTGGCATCGGAGAACCTGATCTCTGGCATCAGAGCAGTCCGTTGATGTAGTTTCAGAATAGCTTTGTTGCAGCATCGGAGAAGCCTCATCTCCAGCATAAGAGCAACTTCATCCATGTCATTGGAACAACTTCATCAGTGGCGAGGAGGTTGTGAGTTGAACAGAGGAACAAAAAACGGCTGCTCTGATTTTCAGTCCCCATTGCCAGAGTTATTTGAAACAATAATAAACACTACGGAAGAACTACATAAGATATATGCATTTGCAAGGTGGAAGAACTATCTACAATATCTGAAAACTGGGATGGCTTCATAGGAGCAGTGTTTCGATGCCAGGGACAAGTTCATTCTGAAGTTGGGGATGAGGCTGTTCTGGTTTCGACAATAAACCTAGTACAATGCCATTACGAGGCTTTTCCAATGTGATGACCTGTTTCTTCTAACGCCTGTGATCCGGTTGTTCTGATGTCGCTGATGAGGCTTCCTCCACGAGGGTGATCAGGTTATAACAATTCCAGCAATGACTCTTCTGATGCCAGCCATGACGCTTCTCCCATGCTGGTTATCATTCTACTTGCAGTGACTGCAGCCAGATTTTAATTCCATGCCCACATGTCAATTTGATATGAAGTGTTAATATCCTATTCTATGCTCATAAGATTTTTATTCCAGTAGGGACCAATCAACGGCGGCCTTCCGATGACCCGGTTAGGAAAGTAGAGGTATTATATGTGACTTATGTTAAGTAAGGTAGAGATAGACCTAAAAAGACTTGGTTAGAAAATATTAGAAATGATCTTTCTTTATTAGATTTAAACGAGAATTTGACTTTTAACAGGACATAATGGAGAAAAAGGATTCATCTAGCTGACCCCACGTAGTGGGATAAAGGCTTGATGTTGTTGTTGTTGTTGTTGTTGTTGTTGTTAGGGACCAATCAACCAACCGCTGTACTGCATCTCTTAGACTTGTCTTATTAAAACCTTACACATCATGACTCTGCAAGGAGTTTAATGAGTATTGTTTCTATGATGGAGGAAAACCTAATTGCAGCAATTCAAACATATCTGAACATTTTTTTAATCTTCTTGACGGTCATGCCACTTTTTACTCACTATATACATCCAAAAGGAAGTTGATATCCTATTTATCTACTTGTTGGAGCCAGTTTCCTTAAAATTGAAATTGAACCAGCAGTAAAATGTGGTAAACACTAGATTTTGTCAACGATTGTATACTTGTTTTCCTTAAAATGTTATCCTTGACTTACCTCCATTTCTTTCTAGTGGCTAAATCATAATTGCTTTTGCAGCGGAGCACTTCTTTTGGGTGGTGGTATTTACACCCTACTGGACAGGCTGTTTCCAGTAACCATGGCAATGTAGCTGATGTAAATAAACCTCTGCCTCAATAGTTCTAAAAGGTAAATAACCATTTGTGAAATATTGAAATTTAAATATCACATCTGAACTACAGCAAGGAGCTGAATGAATGTAATATTGGTCAACCATTTTTTATTGTAAGAGGTTGCAATTTGGTCTATTTGTTGTTGGGGAATATTTCAGCATATTGCTGATAAGAGATGAAATACCATCCTTAATATTTGTTAATAGACCTCAATTTCGTTTATTTATGATATTCTAAACTATTGAATCATAATAGACTTTTAATATTTCTTATTGTCTGTCAGTCCAACTTGTGTATCTAAGAAAAAAATCGACCTGATCATATTCAATTGTATTCATTAACCTCAGGGTTATCTTACCTGTCACCTTCAGATATTGTTGCCTCCAGGAGAGGGATCTTCTTGATTGGCTTCAATCACCTCCCTTACCTTTCAACGTTATTTTATTGCAACCCTAAGATTGTGTCTCTTTTACCTTCAAAATTAGGACCAACCTCTCCATTTTTAGTGGCCTCTATAACCTTCATGTGCCGCTTGGTTTAATACCACAAACTTTGTGGCGCCTTTACCACTAAGTGGATGATTTAATTGACTATATCAATGACCTCCATAACCTTCCTACATTGCTTTTTTCATGCACCCATTATTGTATCGTCTTAACTATAAGAGGAGAATTGACTTAGCTATCCTTGGTGGACTCAGTGCCTTAGTGTCCTTCATGTGTTGCTCTATCAATTGCCTTCAAATTATGCTTCCTTAAGCTCTAAAATGAGGACCATTCTAGCCACCCTCAATAACTTGCATGACTTTTCTATGCTGCTTTACCCTAGCTTCAAGCCATCCCATCTTCACCTCCAAGAGAAGGATTGACTTAGCAATTAATGGCCTCCACGACCTTTTTGTAGATCTTTCTTTGTCATTTTTAGGTCGTGCCACTTTTACCCTTCGAAGAATGATTGAACAAACCTCATTAACAACCTTTATGTGTTGCTTTGTCCATCACTTTTAGATCATATTGGTGTCATCTTCAAGAAAAGGACAATCTTGATAAACTTTAATGGCCTAGTCCATCTTTTATCATAGCCTTTTGTGTTGCTCTAAAGTAGTGTCCTCTGTAGCTCCATGATGAGGACTATCTCAAATATCAGGAGTGGCTACTCTGACCTTTCCGCTCTGTTTGGTCTATAGTGTCTAGCTTCTGCCACCGTAGTCTTATTGGAGATTGTCTTTGTCACACTCTATGATCTATATTGAAAGAATTATATTTGCCTTTCATTTTAAACATTTAATTAGAGCTTATTAATGAACAACAAAAGAAACATAACTATCTTTTTGTCTTGTCCAGAGCCTCATAGCATAGGATCCTTACTCTTTCTTGAAAATATATAAAACTACGTAATAAGCACATAGTCAAGCAAGTAACTAAAATCTTACGACTGAAATCAATGCAAGATAAAAGAGAACAATATGTTATAAATCATATAACGAAATTTATGTATTAATGTTTATGCTGATTATCTGTATCAATTTATCCTTATATAGTTTATCATATCTCAATCCATTACATTATCAGTCACAATATCAGTAACGGTCAACAGTAATAATGCCACTAACAATATTAGTATCATGATCAATAATATTAAATAGGTTTAATGACAGTAAATAGTATTAATGTCGGCCATAATATCAATAAAATGTTCATAGTAGTGTCGGTATTAATATTCAGATATTCAATCAGTGTATCTTAAGGGTATATTGTTTCTGTACTTATGACTCTCAATCAGTCGCCTCTTATAACTCTCAATCAATGTACTCCTTATAACTCATATTGAATCATGTGAATCAGTAGCACCGACTCCTTCTAACTCTCAATCAATCTTCAGCTTCTTATGACTTTCAATCAGTGAATCACGTGGATCAATAGGGTATCATGTGGAGTTATCATATCATGTATCTGATATCATTCAATACTTCATTTAAAATACAATAAATCATATCTAATCATTCAGAATGATCAAATCTATAATTGTTGCGGACTCAAATATACGCGGCGATAGAGTTTAATATTTCCGTCTCAGCGTTGTACGTATATTCAGCTCACAAACAGAATCGAAATAGTAACACCAGGATTTTTACGTGGAAAACCCTGGAAAGGGAAAAAACCACGGGGCCACGCCCAGTTGAAATAGTTCCACTAGTGTCGTTTGAAGTACACGAGGCTGATCCGTCCTTTAAATTCAGGACGATCAGATTACAATGTGTATCAGTTACAAGGACAAGCAGAGTTCCGACGTCACTCGGGGTGTCGAGCAGAATTCTGGCGTCGGGCAGAATTCCGATGTTGTTCCGGCGTCGGGCAGAGCTCCGGCGTCCCTTGGACGCCTGGTGGTGCTCCGGTGGTGATCCGGCGGAATTCCGGCGAAGTTCCGGCGGTGGTCGAGGAGGAGCTGTTCCCTCCTACACTTTTCTTCTTCTTCTTCTCCTTCTTTTCTTCTTGGCTCCGGTCCCCTCTTAAGAGAAATGAGGGGCTATTTATAGTTTTTCTGGAGTGGCATAGCCCGTAAATATGTGAGGGATCAAGGGCAAATAAGGAGTGATCCGGATGAACGGTCGATATTGAATCCCTTGATCATGAACTGTTTATTGAGCATTTGAAGGTCTTAATGATGTCAGAATTCTACGATCTTGGGCTCGTTGGATTCGTCTCGTCGAGACGCTCGATTCGACTATAAGCTCGTCAAAATCGGAGACCGTTTGGTAACTCAAATAGCTGTTTGATGCTTCCAAC
Organism: Dendrobium chrysotoxum; assembly: GCA_019925795.1. Taxonomy (NCBI): domain Eukaryota; kingdom Viridiplantae; phylum Streptophyta; class Magnoliopsida; order Asparagales; family Orchidaceae; genus Dendrobium; species Dendrobium chrysotoxum. The sequence continues at coordinate 94,289,386 of CM034305.1, read as the reverse complement.
AGCGCTTCGGGTACTTGATTTGGACTCATTTGGGCTCGGATTGAGTCGAATTTGGTGTCGTTGGATTCGTATTTCCGAGACGCTCAGTTCGACTATAAGCTTGCTGAAATCGGAGTTTAAATGGCCTCCGAATTAATTTTTGAAGTTTCCAACTTGAGTTTTTCCTCGAGATTCGTGCCCGATCAAGATAATTTTCCGATGACGTATCAGTTGCCCCCCTATTTTTGGACGTCAAAGCTCCAGGAGTCCAAAAATATATGTGTCGGCTTTTCACTTTGGCAAAATCGCAAAAATTTGCGTTCCAAAAATTAAATGTTTGCTCGAACTTGATCATAGAGGCCCCGTTGAGCTCCGAAAGTGTCAAAATTGAGTCCGGAACGTCGAAAAACGTGTCCGGGGACCCCAAAAACGTCGAATTTGGACCGTCCGGGCCCGAAATCGGAGCCCGGTAACGCGTAGGCGGCCGAACCGGCCGGCCGGCCGGCCGGCCGCCGCCTGCCGCCGCCGGCTGCGGCGGCGCCCGCGCCAACCGGCGCGTCCGCGCGGAACAGCGCGGAACCGCGCGGTTAGCCGCGCGGTTACGTTTAAATTTTTTTTTTTTTTTTTTTTTTTTTTTTAATGTGGGGCCCACATAATATAAAAAAAATCCAAAAAATCCGAAAAAATTCCAAAAAATTCCGGAAAAATTCCGAAAAATTCAGAAAAATTCGAACTTCCTTCTAGAAGCCTCCTCCCTCCAATTTCAAACATTTTCCCCCTCTTTTTTCAATTTTTCCCTCTCTTTCTTTCCCTTTTTCATCCTATAAATACACCCCTTGGGGTAGGGGACAAAATGCCCCTTTCTTCCTCTTCTCTTCTCCCTCTTGCTTCTGGCATTTTGAGGCATTCCGCTGTTATTCAGTAGGTGATTTTTCCTACTTGAGACAACGCCCCTCCTCTTGCGCAGGAGTTAGAAATTTCTTTTCTTTTTCATTCCTTCATGTGGAGGTGAGATGTTAGTCGGAGGGAGTCTGACGGCGGTCAGCGGCCGGGCGGTGGGCCGACGAAGGTCGGGCTGAAGTTCGATGGCGGTCCGCGACCGGGCGGTGGTCCGACGAAGGTTGGGATGAAGTCCGGCGGCGATCAGCGGCCGGGTGGAAGTTCGGCGGCGGGAAGAAGTACGGCGTCGGGTAGAACTCCGACGAAAATCTGTCGGCCAGAAGAAGTCCCACGACGGGTAGAAATTTGGTGTCGGGTAGAAGCCCGACAAACATCTGACGACAGGCAGATGTCCGACGTCACGTAAAAGTACAGCGTCGGGTAGATATCCGACGGGGGTCCGACGACTAGCAGAAGTCCTCCAACGGAAGGAAGCTCAGCATCGAATAGAATTTCGATGTTAGTTTGTCGATGATGGACGATCGGGTGGAAGTCTGTTGGCAGTCAACGACCAAGTTGGGAGCAGAAGGAGAGAGTTCAACGGTGCTGCTATCAGCAGTTGAACGAGAAGCCGATGATGGCTGATATGAAGTAAAGGACTGCCGGCAGATATCCGACGAAGGGTTGATGATGACGGGTGTCCAGTGGCATTGTGTTAAGGCAATATTCATTCATACTGAAGTGTGCCAACATCAGATATTACTGGATCAAGGGACCGAAGTAGTGTGATATGCCCACATTTTGGCAATACACTAACACTGAGTGGAGATCTGATGATGATCCAGTTATGTCCTTTCTTTGAAGGAGCAGTTGTAGGAGATGCTTGCGTGCAGTAAGGGAGAAGTCACTTAAATCCACCAAGGATATTTGACTGTGTTAAAGTTGCTTATTGCTTGATGATACTAGTTTGTACGGATGATGCCAATGTACTTTTCAATTTCAACTTCTAGTGAGAATAAATGTACACCTGAATCTGGATTTATGTAACTCCAATGATATTGTATATGAAATGAGGATTTGTCCCCTAGAGGGACCTGAATTGTTATTGCATCTGTAAGACATGCTTTGTACTTTTGATGTATTATTAGTCTGAACGAATGTGAGAGACATCCTTTTTGACATATTTGAGACTGTAGGTCAAAGCCCTTGCTTGATGACGTTAACATGTATGAAAAAGGTCGAGAGAATCCACCAAGGATGTGAGACCTTTCCGAGGTTGTACGTCAGAGCCTTTGCTCGACGACGTTAATTTGTATGGAGGAGGTCGAGAGAATCCACCAAGGATGTGAGACCTATCCGAGGTTGTATGTCGGAGCCTTTGCTCGACGACGTTAACCTGTATGGAAGAGGTCGGGAGAATCCACCAAGGATGTGAGACCTATCCGAGGTTGTATGTCGGAGCCTTTGCTCGACGACGTTAACCTGTATGGAAGAGGTCGGGAGAATCCACCAAGGATGTGAGACCTATCCGAGGTTGTATGTCAGAGCCCTGCTCGATGACGTTAACCTGAATGGAAGAGGTCGGGAGAATCCACCAAGGATGTGAGACCTATCCGAGGTTGTATGTCGGAGCCTTTGCTCGACGACGTTAACCTGTATGGAAGAGGTCGGGAGAATCCACCAAGGATGTGAGACCTATCCGAGGTTGTATGTCAGAGCCCTGCTCGATGACGTTAACCTGAATGGAAGAGGTCAAGAGAATCCACCAATGATGTGAGACCTATCCGAGGTTGTATGTCGGAGCCTTTGCTCGACGACGTTAACCTGTGTGGAAGAGGTCCAGAGAATCCACCAAGGATGTGAGACCTATCCGAGGTTGTATGTCGGAGCCTTTGCTCGACGACGTTAACCTGTGTGGAAGAGGTCCAGAGAATCCACCAAGGATGTGAGACCTATCCGAGGTTGTATGTCGGAGCCTTTGCTCGACGACGTTAACCTGTGTGGAAGAGGTCAGATCGAATCCCCTTGGGATTGATCATCTAGTGATTGAGACACAATAAAGATTGCGTAATTCTCGAATCAAGGATAAAGAGACTATATTTGTCAGTAGTTTTTCACTGTCATTTGTATTCTTTTTAAAGAAAAAGACAATATCAAAACTGGACGAACAACACATTATATTTCTGTAAGACAATAATTCCCTTGTACAACAGAAGAGATACATATAGGGACAACCACATCATTCGACTTAGTAGAAATACTAAGGACATTAGAATGACATCCTACTGATCATAAAAGAGATACATGGTGACACATGACAAGTAGTATTACTAACACAAAGGTTCAAGTTGCAACATTACTCAATCTCACCAACCATTTGAATATTATTCAATGGTTGTCTTCGTTGTTGTTGATTTTGCCCCCCAGTGGGGCGAGCTTCTTCTCGGGTAGGTGGGTTCCCAATAAACTGTCGAAGATAGCCCTGGCGGATAAGTCTTTCAATCTCATCCTTAAGTTGCCAACACGCTTCAGTAGCGTGGCCACGACTACGATGAAAGTGACAGTACTGATCTTGATTTCCTGTATTTGGCTTCGAAGGATGCGGCCATTTCACTTTGTCCTGATCTTGAATCGCCATTAACACATTTGCTCGAGATGTATTGAGCGGAGTGTACTCTTTCTCCTGCCGAGGTTCTCGTTGTGGTAATGGGGGCCTAGAAGGTAGATTGCTATTCCCTTGCTTTTTCCGTTGTAAGGAAGAATTATCCATCCCAGGAGCACCTTTGCGCTTCCCATTTGTCTGCTCAAACTGCTTTCTGTGAGCATTTATGGCTTCATCTGCGGAGATTTGTGCCTCCACACGATGAATCAGGTCGGCATACGAAGGGACCGTGTCTCGCATAAGTGCTGAGTAGAAGGGGCCCGGACGAAGCCCTCCGAGGAAAACTCCTCTAAGTAACTCGGGATCTACTCCCGGAATTTGACGAGCTTCAGTAGAAAATCTCTTGAAGTATTCCTTGAGGGACTCACTTTCATTCTGACGGATCCCCGAGAGGTGAGAAGAGTCCTTAGTAATTCTCCGATTGGCGACAAATTGTTCGACGAACACTTTTGCCAATTTGACGAACATTGGAATGGTTCCGGCTGGAAGCGAATAGAACCATGTTCGAGCTTGTCCTTTGAGGGTGGCAGGAAAGACCTGACAGAGGAGCGCGTCTGAGGCTCGCTGGATATGCATAATTGTTCGATAATGATCGATATGCTCGTACGGGTCAGTTGTCCCGTCATAGGGGTCGATGTTCGGTAGTTTGAATCCTGTCGGAATAGGGTGTTGAAGAATAGCTTCCGTCAGGGGTGACGAATCCTGGAAGTCCCACTGATGAAGAGGTTGCCTTACGCCTCCTGTAGGAAACTCTTCTCGAACCAATCGTCGCAGTTCGTGGCGTAGGGTATTGCGAGGGAGCTCAGCAATGTGATGTTGGGCTAGCTCCTCAGGGAGGTCTTGAGGAAGGAGAGATTGCCGACATGTGTGCGGAGGATGGGTAGAACTTGCTGTATCAGCCAGTTCGTTATCTTGATGTGACTGCGAATGCCTCCTGGGTGGAGGAAGAGGAATCTCAGCTTGAAGATGTTCGATTTGAACAGCTTCAACACGTGGCGGATCTCGAGGGAGAAGAACCTCCTCCTGAGGTGCTAGGGTCGGTTGTCGAGTCTCTCGCAGGAGGTGTAGGATCTCGTTTTGAGATTCTTCCATCTTTCGGATTCGCTCCTCCAAAGAAGGCCCTGAGGTTCCTTCTCCAGCAATGTGTTGCCCCCCAGGAAGAAAGGAGGCAGAAACTTGATGTCCACGATTTATAGACTGGTTTCTGGATTGGGGAGAGTGGGAGCGGGAGGCTCCTATGAGGCGATTGCTACGCCTATTGACCATCGTAGCAATACTTGAAGTTGTGGGATAAGTTTCCCACAGACGGCGCCAAACTGTTGCGGACTCAAATATACGCGGCGATAGAGTTTAATATTTCCGTCTCAGCGTTGTACGTATATTCAGCTCACAAACAGAATCGAAATAGTAACACCAGGATTTTTACGTGGAAAACCCTGGAAAGGGAAAAAACCACGGGGCCACGCCCAGTTGAAATAGTTCCACTAGTGTCGTTTGAAGTACACGAGGCTGATCCGTCCTTTAAATTCAGGACGATCAGATTACAATGTGTATCAGTTACAAGGACAAGCAGAGTTCCGACGTCACTCGGGGTGTCGAGCAGAATTCTGGCGTCGGGCAGAATTCCGATGTTGTTCCGGCGTCGGGCAGAGCTCCGGCGTCCCTTGGACGCCTGGTGGTGCTCCGGTGGTGATCCGGCGGAATTCCGGCGAAGTTCCGGCGGTGGTCGAGGAGGAGCTGTTCCCTCCTACACTTTTCTTCTTCTTCTTCTCCTTCTTTTCTTCTTGGCTCCGGTCCCCTCTTAAGAGAAATGAGGGGCTATTTATAGTTTTTCTGGAGTGGCATAGCCCGTAAATATGTGAGGGATCAAGGGCAAATAAGGAGTGATCCGGATGAACGGTCGATATTGAATCCCTTGATCATGAACTGTTTATTGAGCATTTGAAGGTCTTAATGATGTCAGAATTCTACGATCTTGGGCTCGTTGGATTCGTCTCGTCGAGACGCTCGATTCGACTATAAGCTCGTCAAAATCGGAGACCGTTTGGTAACTCAAATAGCTGTTTGATGCTTCCAACAGCGCTTCGGGTACTTGATTTGGACTCATTTGGGCTCGGATTGAGTCGAATTTGGTGTCGTTGGATTCGTATTTCCGAGACGCTCAGTTCGACTATAAGCTTGCTGAAATCGGAGTTTAAATGGCCTCCGAATTAATTTTTGAAGTTTCCAACTTGAGTTTTTCCTCGAGATTCGTGCCCGATCAAGATAATTTTCCGATGACGTATCAATAATATATCTAAACTTGCAAGGTTTTCTTGCCGGTTTGACAAAGCTCTCAGATCTGGACTCAAAATGTCGGTCAAATCCTGCCTGTGGACACTCTGCTACCCAATGCCCTGTTTGACCGCATCTGAAGCACTATCTAGTCATCCTGTAGCACTGACCAGAATGATGTTGACCACAACTCTAGCACACGGGTGCCCCACTAACAGAACCAGAACTGGCTTCATTGCCACTATAATAGACTATTGTAGATGTTGACTGTCCACCTCTCCTGGAATCTCCAGGTGCAAATTTGCTCTTCTTCCCATAAAAGCCACTACTAGAAGTCTCACCACTGAATCTCTTCCTAGTAGCAGTCCACCGCTGTTGAGTTGCCATCAGGTCGTTCTCTATCAGACGAGCTCTCTCCACAAGCTCAGAGAAATCAGAAATATGAAATGGCACAAGAGGTTGTCTCATACTATTTCGAAGTCCTCTCAAAAAATTGTAACACGTCTCCGTAGGAGTGCTAACCAACTGTGGAATATATCTAGCCAAAACAGTGAACTCTGTCTTGTACTGCATAACTGTCATGCTCCCCTGAACCAACCTTAGAAAAGTCTCCTTTATTTGATGTTGTTCAAAAAAGGGGTACAAACCAGGCTCTAAACACATCAGAGAACTCCTTCTAGGTAATCAGGGAGTTTTACTTGTGCAAAGTTATCCCCGTTTTTCGTTAACGGATACAAAATTTTAATTATTCGCAAAAAATTACACATTTTTGAAAACTAAATGGGCATAGTGTGCCTTACCTTGAGACAAACAAATTTTCCAACTAGATTGACGGACGAAAACGGCCCGAAGTGACCCAAAACCAGATTTCCTCTTTCTCTCTCTTCTTTTTCTTCCCCAAATCCCTTAATTCATTCTCTGTTTAACGTTTTGGCAAAAGCAAATGAAATGGGATTTAAGTGGGATTAGATATTTATTAAAATATTCAATTATTATAATGATTTAATATTAAAATATTAATTTCATTCAAATTCTTTTATATTTTTTTAATCCAAAAATTTAAAAATTACAAAAAAATATTCATAAATTAGCTAATTTTATTTAGAACATTCTGGTGAAATTGGTTTGCAAAACTGACACTTAATAGTTCCCAAAACTCCACTGGTATCGATATGTGTCGATTTTTTAAGAAATTTTGACACTGCCCAAAAATTATGAAAAAATTAGGGAAGCTAAAACACAACATTATAAATATTTTGGCCAAGACGATTTGTAATTTGGATTTAAGATGACTCTTGAAATAATTATTGACTGTTCTAGATCAAAAAAATTTATAAGAAAATTTAAGAGTTTCACAGGCCAAGCTAATAATCCAAATATTGTAATCTCGTCTTTTTTGGTTAGCAAAGAGAGCTGGTTTTTATAATCTTTAATATTATAAAAAAAATATTTCAACTAAGCCATACCTCATAATTTATTTCCCTTTCTTTATTTTCTTACATAAAAACTCTTACGTCATTGTAGGTTTCTTTTGCGTATGTGTGAATCTTTCTGTAACATTAAGATATAAAATACTCACTCCACTGTTGTAAATTCTGTAGCACTCAACACTCATATAAAAAATGTACACTAATTTATAAATAATAAGTGATTGAAGTGGTTTTAAACAAAATCCATCATTTAAAAATGGCTTTAGGCTTACAAAATGAAGGTCATAGATTGAGAAATTAGACAACTCCTTCAGAATAATGACTAATGGTAGCGTGTGCTTTTTCTATAGGTGTCATTCTTGATGTCATTATTTCGCAAGTGCCATATTCAATATTTTCAACAATCACAAGAGGCTAAACCAGCTAAGCCTATCTGCACATTATAATTTCAGTTTCATTAGTTAGAAAGGATGGTTTACATTTATAATCTTCAACTTGGTAAAATTCTATGATTTTTCCCTTTCTTTAAAATTAAAAAAATAAAATTTTATTTTTAAGTTCAAATTAACTGGACAGCAAACTATTATAATTTAAATATATATTTTCTCTAAAAATAAAAATCAACATTAATCTTAAAATTACAATCTATGGATCATCACCATTATTTTTATTATTTTGCACTAAAATTTCCAACAAATAAAACTATTCATCACTAAAATTTACCTAAAATACCACCTTATCTATTATATTGCGTGGAAACAACACCTTGATTATTGAACAAAAAAAAAAAAAAAAGATTTATAGTCATATTATAATATTCTTATATATATGGCTAGTAGTACTACTAAAAATATTAAGTTTTTATCTTAGGCTTCATTTGGGACAACTTTTTTAATGATTTTTAAAGGGACTTTCTTGAACTAAATATTTTTGTACTAATAACCCTTTTTAGAAAGCAGAAAGATCGTCATCCCAAACGAAGCGTTAATTTAGTAATGTGCCGCAATGCACTTTGTTCACCCAAGCATTTTCATGATGAGAATTGAAGTTAATAATTCATTTACATATGATTTAATCACTGGCAAAGTGTAATTAATTAAACTTTGTCTGTTGAAAAAATAGTAAAGCACGTGTATCACATGTCCTAAAATACATCTATAAACACAAAGGCAAGCATGCATTCGTCTTCACACTTAATATATTCATATTTGCTAAGGTGAAGTTATTAGGTTTACCTAGTAATGGAGCGTTCATTGGGGTTTGCAGAAATGATCGAGAGGATGAAGGAGGAGCTCTTCTCTCTATTGGTCAATCTCTTTGCCCTTTTACCTGTGTCTATATATGAGACGGCTTGGGTCGCCATGGTACCTGACTCAGATGACCCTACTAGCCCAATGTTCCTAGAGTATTTGGACTGGGTCCTATGTAGTCAAAATGCTCTGGGCTTTTTGTACGATGAGCAACATGGTATTAATAATGATCATTATGAGATTATAAGCATCAATGTAGTAGTGATGATCTTTTGGCCACTCTTGCTTGCTTAATTGCTCTAAAAACTTGGGAAATTAATCGTTTCTCTCATAGAATAAATAAAGGTACAAGAACTATATATTAGTTGTAATGCATATTTTATATTTATGTAGATATATGAATGAATTAATTTATTATACTCATTTGTACATGCGTAGGACTAAGATTTCTCCAAGACAACATGGAGAAAGAATTGATGAATATGAGAGAGAAAAGATGGTGGTGACGAAGTTGGGCATGCTCTTTTTCGTAGGTGGTCATTGATGGCTGAGCTTGAGAAGGCAAAAGGCTTGGAAGTCTTTTCTGCTCAACAGATCAATAATGAATTTTTTTATGAATTTAAATTGAATGAAAAAAAAAAACTTAAAAGAGAAGAGGTTTAAGATGTAATTAAGAAGGAGCTGAGAGACTTGTGATGAGAGAGATTGCATATGAGAACTATGACACCACACTACTTTTGCGATCTCCATCAGTGACCGCTTGCACGTACATAATTACCGGAATCAAACTTACAAAACCTACCTTCAACACTTCAACACTTGCTTGCCAATTGCAAACACAGAGGTAATAATCCATGAGGTTGAAATATATTATAAGTGCAATTAATAAATTTTTTTAAAGCCCATTTATTGGCAGGATTTTATATCATCCAAAAACCAAATTACAAAGTACCTAAAAGAATCAACAGCTCACTATTGGACCAATAGCTACAATCAAAAAAGGAAAATAAATTTAAAGGCCTCAAGATCCCTATGTAAATATAAAAATGAATCATAAAAACACGCAGCAGACAAGAAGCCAAAGCCCAAAAAATTGATTAAGAACCAACTGCAGCCAGATAAAAGAATAACAGATGAAGCTCACTACAATCAATAAATAAATATAAAATAATGAATTTTTTCTTAATTAATTTAAAATTATTAAATTGTTAAACAATCTCTAACTTATAATATTTTTCTCACAATAAATTTAATAATTTCAGAAATCATTCTATTTAAATTTTAGTAGAAATATTTGACCCAAATTTCTTATTTGCATTTTTAAAAAAGTTTTAGATAATTAAAATATTTTTGGTATGTACAGTTCCTCCCATGTACCCAGTGGACAAAGATTTGATAAAGCTTTGTGTGGTTGATCACTTGGAGAGGCTTGGATGTGCAGAGCATTTCTCTGAAGAAAGCAGGCAGGTGATGGATCACCTATAAAAGTTTATTAACTATTTTTAAAATTAATATAATTTTAAAAATCACAAGTTGTTTGTCAGATGACACTTTCTCTCTATATCTAGAAAAATTATTACGTGCGGATTCCGGATGTAGAGCTACATCCGGGCTCTAATCAAATGACGACACGTAGCTAATACATACTGTGTACTAGTTGTGTATTGGTGGGTATTAGTTACGTATTAGCTGTGTATTAGCTCGTACACAATGTGTACTATAACTTAGTCCGCATGTAATAATTTCCTCTATATATGATAGTTTCAACCATTTTAAGTTGAAACTAAAATAAATTAGATGGTTGAAATTTGACAGCTTAGCCTGTTTTTTTTTTTTTTTTTTTTTTTTATCCCATAAATTCATCAATATTATATGATGTAGAGATTGTACAAAATATACAAAACATTTTCTTTCCTTCAAGAGAATAAAAAACTATTCTATGCATTTAAAAATTCATAGATGAAGTTAACACGATTAATTTTAATATTTGTATTTTTTCGTAGAAAAAGGATTATAGAAGAATCAAAAGCCCCAAAGAAAGATGATGATGTATTTCAAATCTACAATGATTCCTTAGTTTTTCGACTATTAAGGATGCATGGTTATCCAGTTTCTCCAAGTAAGTAGTTGACTACGTACATGAATAAAATATTTAATATTTCTAAAACATTAGAAATAAATATTTATTCATCTATGAATAATTACATAAACATATTTTTGTTTTACTAGTAAATGTGTTTGATGTGAATGGCCTTTGTACAGGGAAGTTTTGTTGGTTCATTGAGGATGAGAAAATGCTATCACATGTGAAAGATAACTATGCCTTCTTTTTAGGCTCCATGCTTAGCATTTACAAAGTATCACATATTGCTTTTTTGGAGGATCATGATCTTGATAAGGCTGGAGTGTTCTCATGGAACATCTTGTAGAAGGGACTCATGAGCATGAAATCCCAAAATCAAACCAATATTTCATATTCATTAAAGAAATTTGAACAAGAGGTAAATCAGTATAAGGGTGAATCAATTTCTTTATGTAAAATTTCATAAACCCTTTTGTATGAAACCTACCTATACTTTACCAGATTGAGCATGAGTTAGAGCTTAAATGGCTAGCACGAATGGATCATTTGGAGCATAGATTGTGCATTGAAGGAGGAGGGATCTACAACATCTGGGTGGGAAAGAATGCACCCTATAGGTAAATTTATAGTAGCTTAATTAAAATAACTACTTAGGTTGTTGAACATTTTTTTATAACTAAATCAAATGCAGGATCGTACAAAATAATGACCTCCTTCAACTTGCTATTGATAATTTTATGATGAGGCAATCAATATATAGAAAGGAGCTTCAGATACTACAGAGAAAATATATTTGCCTCCTCTTTTGCGTTATTTCAATAGTTATTTCTTAAACAAAATTTTCTTCTCAAATTTTTTTTAATTCCATCTCAATTTGTATATAAAGGTGATCTAAGAATACTGGTCTCTCCATGATGGGATTCGGTAGAGAGAAGACAACATACTGCTATTTTGACATGGCTTCTTCAAGTTGCCTCCCTCTTGACACAGATTCAAGGAAGGAAGCAACAAAATGTACAATCTTGATTACGCTTGCAGATGATTTCTTTGATGAGAAAGGCTCAATGCATGAATTATCCATCCTAACAGATGCAGTTCAAAGGCAAGAAAATATTATATGTTGCCTATGATAGGAATTGATCGTTGCACTCTTGACTAATTTACAATTCTTTTATTTCAATAAATGATTTGATATTACATTTTTTAATAGACAATCTGTTCAGCATTAAAATGTGGCTTAAAGTTCATGCATTCAATATTAACTTTTCATCGAAGTAATTAAACGTATCTAATTAATTATTATATTATTCAAATATATTAATAATTAATCAAAACTGAATTTCTAATATTTTAAGGATTTTTATAGAATAATATTCGACGATGTGTGTAATACTTTATATATCTCAACATTTTTTTAAAAGCTTTGATAGAATATAATCATCATTTACATTGTTAAGAGTTGCTATTTTTGATCTCTAACAAGAAGTTTTGATATCTTCAATAAGATATATATATATATACATGGGTGGATCTACAGTGGGGGCCCAGGGAGCACGGGCCATCACTGACCCAATAATTAAAATTAGCAAATTTAGGATCTACAGTGGGGGCCCAGGGAGCACGGGCCACCACTGACCTAATAATTAAAATTAGCAAATTTAGATTATATTAATATTACAATTAATATATACAAGTTAAATTTAATTTCCAATAAACCAGTCTTCGCTTCCTCTGCCTTTGTTGTAATTTTTTTTTCCCAAGACATTGGTAGCAGCTGAAATTTCTTAGGCATTTTGTCTCTCTCCATTCTTTATCTCCTCCCCTCTCTCTCTCTGTTGTGCTTTCTCTCTCTTACTTTTTCTCTCTCTTCTACCTACTATCTACTCAAGATTACAAATTTTTATTAGGTTCGAACACCAGATGTAGCTCTATGTTCGGAGTCCAATAAAATTACGACATCTGTATTATACAGCTGGATAATCTTTTTTATTTCTTTTTTAACTTTTTTCTTGCCAGCCCGCCAATAAAATCATGACGCTCAAAAAACATTTCAAAGCTACTAAGAAAGAAGAAACGAGGAGAAGCCAGTGAAGATGAAGACTTGTTTGGAGGTGGAGAAGCCGGTGAAAATGAAGATGAATACTGGTTTGGAGGTGGAGAAGCCGGTGAAGATGAAGATGAAGATGAAGACTAATCGGGGGTTCCGAGGGGGCAGCGCCCCCTGGCAGGGTTCGACCTACTCGGAACAAATTTTTATTGTAAGAGTTATTTTGAAGTTCCATTTATTATCAAAGTTTGTAAGTCGTTTATATGCCCTAGAGGGAGAACACATGCTTCTATAATATTTTTGTTCATTTTAAAGCATTCTTAGCTTTTTCACAAATATGTTGTGTACTAGTTATGTTGATTCAGATGAAAGAAACTATCATATTGATTTAGATGTAAGAAATCTGATTAAGAAATACATATTATTTAGAAATACCAAGTGGTACCGAGCAATACCCAGCAGTACCGAGCAGTACCGAGCAATACCGAGCATTGATACCGAGCCGTTCTGAGCAGTACCGAGCATTGGTACCGAGCGGTACTGAGCATTAGTACCGAGCAGTACTGAACATTGATACCGAGTCGTTCTGAGAGGTACCGAGCGGTACTGAGTATTGGTACCGAGCGGTACTGAGCAGTACCGAGTGGTACCGAGCAGTACTGAGCGGTACTGAGCATTGGTACAGAGTGGTACCAAGCAGTACTGAGCATTGGTACCGAGCGGTATTGAGCATTGGTACTGAGCGGTACCGAGCAGTATTGAACATTGGTACCGAGCGATACCGAGCATTGGTACTGAGAGTTCAAAATAAACAAAACATTGTCTTCTCCTCCTCCAAACAAATCTTCATCTTCACCAGCTTCTCCACCTCCAAACCAGTCTTCATCTTCATCTTCATCTTCACCTGCTTTTCCTCCTCCAAACCAGTCATCATCTTCACTGGCTTTTCCTCGTTTCTTCTTTCTCAGCAGCTATGAAAAGTTTTTTAGCGGAAATCCAAAAAAATAGAAATGTTTCATGGTATTTCATTTTTAAAAAGAGCGCCAATTTTAAAACCTTAAATTTGAACAGGAATATTTTGGGTCGGGTTGGTCGAGTTAGCAAGAAATAAATAAAAAATAAATCATAAATTAATATCCACGTGAGCAGGACAAGTGTCGTAATTTTATTGGACTCCGAATGTAGAGCTACATTCGGATGTAGAGAATCTCTGACAAGCCATAGCAAAGTTATTTTAACTGCCCTCGACAATTTAGTTCAAGATATTTCTCTGAAGTTCCTTAAGAGACATGGTCATGATGTGAAGAAAATTCTTCAAAACGTTGTGAGTTCACAAAAATTATTTGCAACGTTAATTCTACCATCATATACATTTAAGAAGCTATTTAATAGAGATGTGAATTTATCTATATGTTATGAAGTGGAAAGAAATATTCAAGTCGTGGCTAAAGGAAGCAGAGTGGAGCAGAAGTCCTCATTATCCATCAATTGATCAATATATTGAAAATGCGGCAACTTCAATTGCAGTTGAAATGATTATTCTTCCAGAATGTTATTTGACAAACTCAATAGTAGATTCCGAAGAGTTTTGGAACTTCAGCAATATTATGATTACCAAATCTCTTTTGATTTTATGTCGCTTGTTGAATGACTTAGAGAGCTATGAGGTTTGTCAACTTTATTTTATTACTTACATCCATTATTCCTTTTCTTATTTTGTTGAAGACCTAGAATATAAGGAATTAGCTCACGAATAAAAATCAGTTGTATTTGAGTACATTGCAGGAAAAAATTTATAACCATAGTTTTGATTGAACAATAACTAAATCATTGCTTGCATGATCATTGCTAACAAAGAAAAAAAAACTCTATTATGCAATTTCTTGCAAATTATAAAACTAGAACCGAATAGCGAAAATTCTATTACTAGCAAATACTCTTTTTTCAAATGTTTGTGAGAGTAGGAAATTACATTAAACAAAATCATTCTACTACACAAGTGATGTTGATGTTTACTGAAATAAAATTAATTTGCAGAAAGAAGTTAAGGCTGGTAAGCCAAGCATAGTTCTACTATACTTGAAAGAGAATCCAAAGGCCAAGATTGATGATGCCATTGCTTTTGTAAGGACCATTTTGGAAAAAAAGAAAAAAAGAACTTCAAATGATGTCCACAGATTGTGCAACGCCTCAAATGCCCAGAGTGAAAAGATCTACATCTGTCTTTCTTAAAGGTTTTCCAGATGTTCTTTAATTCTAAGAATGCATTCGACTCACCAAATATGCTACTGAATAGCATTAACAAAGCAATCTATGAACCATTGGGGAGGGAAATGTTAACAAGTCAACCTGGAGGCTTAATTATCAAACATTTAGAAACATCAAAAACTAAAATTCAACTACAAAAAGATAAGTTTAGCAAATCTAGTAACAAAGGGACATTATTGTCATTTATTTCAAACAAATGGCTAGATCCGCAGATAAAGAAAATGACTCACAAGTTACCTTCTCCTTGTTATTTCATGCAATTTAATTCTGCCAGATATAAAAGTATGCTTTGGAAGTGGTAGCTATGGAAGCAGACCTTGAAGCTTGAGCAAATGAAGGGAGAAATAAGCCAGATAGTTTGGCACTATCAACTAAAGTATGCTTTGGAATTAGTAGCTACTGGAGCAGATCTTGAAGCTCGAACCAGTCAAAGAGGCCACGAGCTTTTGAATTCTACCATATATGCATAGATGATCTGAGCTGCATTTCTAATTCATATTTTTAGTAAGGTATTTGGATTTGATAGGTTAAAAAATAAATAAATGTTGTGCCTTGATTGTAATTTTATGAAGAAGACTGCATATGGATTTCAACTTTTTGAGTGATTATGTAGGTCATCTTAATCTATTAGTCGGAAGCTTTGGCTATCAACAAAAAAGTCTTGGGTTGAAGCTTGCGTATGTAATATGTGTGTAAATTTATCTTAATTGGCTCAAATGTCCACGCCCTCCTCCCCGCCAAAAAAAAAAGAAGAGTGATTTTTATTGGAAGGTTCTTTGCGGCATATACCTCACACTTCATAATATATATTTTTTATATGATGTAAAACAACTAAAAAAATAAATAGATTGTGTGTTAAAAGATCAACTGAAGTACAGTCTAATAGAGAAGCTGCATGAGAGAAGAGGATAGACATAATATAATTTTAGTCAAATCTTTTATATTAATAAATATTTGCTTTCAAACGTGGAGGAGCCATATTTCTAAGATAAGAGAGGCTGCAATATTTACTCATGCAATTCTATATGATGAACAATCATAATATCTCAAATGACTATCAATAAAAGATCATCGTAAGTTCGACGATAGTGAGCACATAGATGGCCACAATCATTGTTCGGTGATGGATGATGGCTAAACGCCAATTGATGAATGACATCAGGTGTAAAAATATGCTCTTTTATAAATTTTTGAGGTTGACCTTCTTTTCTTTTCTAAAGAATCATAGATACTCATATGTATATGCTCCTCTTGTTTTATGATTTTTGGACATTTCAATGCCTTATTGAACTCAAATTTAAGCAAACTTTATTGTACCATTCTTGTCAAGATGCTCATTTCAATCATAATTACAAAAAAATTATAAGATGTTTTCTCCATCAAATGTTCTAAAAAAATCAATTATTTTTTAAATGTTTGATTTAGGTTTTATTTGGGACGACTTTCTTACTGCTTTTAAAGTAGATTTCTATGACAAAAATTTCTTGAACTAAAAATTTTTAGACTAAAAAATTGTTTTAGAAAGCAGTAAGAAAGCCGTCCCAAACGAAACCTTAGGCTCATATCAACTCGAATTATTTGGTTTCTCGTCCAATTGCACCATCAGGAATCTAATTTTCTAAAATGAAATTTGGAGGATCTCATAATCAAAATTTGAAGTTTATAACCTAAATACTTAACTGCTTTGAGATTTCAAAATTATATTAAAATTCATAGTTAATAATACGAATTTTCTTGTGGTGTATAACGTTATTTTTTTAGAAAATTATATTTGACTACTTACTGTGGACTAAAATTTATTTTATGGTTCATTGACTATCCTATTTTATTTTTTTAAGAAAAAAAGGACTTAATACAAAATTGATAAGAATGAAATTTTAATCTTTTGATGAATAAAACAATTAATTTTAAGCATATATCACAGTATTTTAAAATCAAGCCAGAAATTTTGAATATTACTGTGAGGTCTTAGATTCAAGTTGAAGGCGTCACATATATAGGCATATCCATAAACTTATAATTAAATTAACTCAAAATATTAAAAAATTTTCAGATAAATTAAAACATAAATATTAAATATAATTGTTGCGGGCTAAAATATTCACGACAGTAAAATAGGAAAAACTATGCTGGTTAGCGTTACACGAGCATCCAGCTCTCACACAAGAATTTTTTTACGTTGAAACCCTGATGGGAAAAACCACGGGGCTACACAATCGAAATTGATCTACTAGTATTTGAATAAATTACAAATAATTGATGTGCCTTCAAACTTGAGGGTGATCATATTACAATAGTCGACTAACAGGTTTAAATGTAGCGTCGAGCAAGAATCGTATGAAAATCCAGAGACGGTCGGTAGTCAGATATAAATCCGACGTTAGTTGGCAGTCGAGTTGAAATCCGATGGTAGTTTGTGGCTAGGCAGAAATCCGACATCAATTGTTGGCCAGGCAGAAGTCTGGCGATAGTCCGGCAATGGTCGGTGGTCTGACGGTGGTTGAAGAGTCTGGTGGCAAGAGAATTTTAGTTTCTCTCTCTTCCTTCTCATCCTTTTCTTCCTTGCTTGGGTCCCCCTCATTAAAGAATGAGAGGCTTATTTATAATTTTTTGTGAGTAGCATAACCATTAAATAGGAGAGAGATCAAGGGTATGTTCGGAGTGGTTTAAATGGACGATCGATAATGATTGCCATGATCATGGACTGTTTGCTGGGCATTCGAATGTCTTAATGATATCATAATTCAGTTATCTTGGGCTGGTTGGATTTGTCCCGTCGAACCACTCCATTCGACTATAAGCATGTCACGTTTGGAAATCATTTTGTTATCCAACTTATGGTTTGAACCTTCCAAAGTCACTTTGAGTGATCGATTTGGACCCATTTGGGTTCGAATTGTGACAAATTTGATGTTGTTGGGTTCATCTTTTCGAGACGTTCAGTTCGACTATAAGTATGCTGAAATCGGAGTTTTAATGGTCCCAAATTAAATTTCAAAAGTTTACAATTTGATTTGCCTCGAGATTCGTGCCCGATCAAGATAACTTTTTGATGATATATCAATAATAATTAAAATGAGTTACATAATGGAGGAGCATTTTTTTCCTTGATTTAAAAACATGAGCTTCTCGTGAAGCATATTGAGTAATATGAATCTCTTAAAGAGTCTACGTGATGAGTAAGAATTCTTATGGTTCTAAAAAATCTGACTGATTTAAGCGATCATATATAATCGAGAATTGAACCAAAAAACTATTCTAATTTTTTTATGAACCAACCGATTTCAATATTGATCAATTTCTAGCCTCTTGATTTTGATCAAATATTTACAATAATAAGTTTTGAGATTCTAACAAATTCATCTCCCTCCAATTTGTTTTGAATATTGTTGTTATATAAAGTTGAATATTTTATAATTAATAAAAAAATTCATCTCCTAAAGTTTTAATTTAGAACCAAATTTAAAATACTCAATGGTAGAGTGTCATGATTTAAAATATGATATATTATTAGCAAAAATTATCATTATTACATTGTTACTATATTATTTAAATCAACATTTATTATATTAAAGTTTTGTTCTGATATTTGGGGAGTCCAATTATATGAACAATATGAATGGGCTCTTTTGTGGACAAAACACTAAAAGGCTTTCTTGTGGCCAGCCCATTAAGATATTCCCAAGTGGATTCGCTCCATTTTCTTATTAATGGAATAGGTAAAATTACTATTATTTTTGGATCTAATTCATATAACTAATGCTTCGTTTATGATAGCTTTTTAATTATTTTCTAAACTGACTTTTTTGTATAAAATTTTTGTTCAAAAAAGTTACTTGACAAATGCTTAAAGCTCCCAACCAAAAAGGTGAAGATGAGGCCATTCCAATCATTTAGTTGATATTCATTGAGCAGATATAATATTTAATGCGATGTGACCTGTGTTGTCTAATAAAATATTAGGCATGCGTCACTATTGGATTTGGAGTAGATGTAACCTTTGCACATGTTGACTACAGATAGAATGCCAATATCGCCTACTTATCAATATCATGAAAGAAAATTGCCACTCAAATTCAATTTTCATCTATTTATCAATAAACCCTAAACTATAGTAGTTAATGGATATGTTGGTTTCTATGCACGGATCGTTTAGGGTTTAAAAGGCTTATAACGGTGAGTTCATTGGACCCAAAATTATTTTCCTACAGAAGCAATTATTCAAATAAGGGTAGTTAGGTTTAGGCTTTATTTGAAGCAGCTTTCTTACTACTTTTAACAACCAAACAATAGGTTCATATCATTAGCTGCTCCCCTCTTTGGTTGCTTAAAATCAGGACTATTGGTCTAATTTTATGTTCAAAATTCAAATCTAATTAAGATTCATCTTTTTGGTCATTGAAAGAACATTCAATAGTGTTCGAAAAGCAACAAAATTCATATCTTCTAGTTGAGTGGTTTTATAATTGTGCACGTTTGAGATGCAAATTTGTTTTCATGGTGCTTAAGAGTTTGAATGAACGAGAAAACTGTATGTATGTATATATATATATATATATATATATATATATATATATATATATAATTAGTCTTTTAACTACCATACAATAGGTTCAATCATTAGTCTATTGGGTTAATCTGAGTTGCTTATGTTGAAACTATTATTTTTAATTAATAATATTTCTTAAAGTTTTTATTTAATTGAAAGCAATTAGAAATTAAAAAAAATAGTATTTTATTTTTAAATTCAAATTGACTGAACAATAAACTATTATAATTTAAATATATATTTTTTCTTAAAATAAAATTAAACGTTAATCATAAACTTTTATATATAATAAAAATTCCTCCAAACTTCTTTCCGCGCAAAATAATAATCATATTCTATTTGTAATATTCTTATATATCAGTTTAGCAGTACTTAGGGGTGTCAATATTGGACCCGACCCGAACCCGACCCGAAAATTTCGGGTTTGGGTTGACCCGAACCCGAAACGGGTCGGGTTCGGGTTCAACAATTCGACCCGTTTCAAAAATCGGGTCGGGTTCGGGTTGACTCGTTGACCCAAAATTGACCCGAAAATGACCCGTTTTTGACCCGAAAACCCATTTTTGACCCGGCAACCCGAGATTGACCCGTTTCTGACCCGATTTTGACCCGAAAAGCGGAGATTGACCCGTTTCTGACCCGAAAAATAGCAGTTTTTTGTTGGAACCAGGTCATTCGGGTCGGGTCGGGTTGACCCGGACCCGAAGCGGGTCGGGTTCGGGTCATCAAAACCGACCCGTTTGCAAAAACGGGTCGGGTTCGGGTTGACCCGAATAGTGTCGGGTCAGTTTCGGGTTCGACCCGAACCCGACCCGTGACCCGAAATTGACACCCCTAGCAGTACTACTAAAAATATAACATTTTAGTCTTCAATTTAGTGATGTGCCGTACTGGACTTAGGTCATCCTTGCATTTTTCATCTCGTGAATTGAAGTTAACAATTCATTTACCAAAGTGTAATTAATTAAACTTTGGCTTTGTTTATGATAGGTTTTTTTTTTCTAAAATAGCTTTTTAGTTAAAAATTTTTTGAATTAGAAATTTTTATACTAAAAAGTTACTTTAAAAAGCAATAAGAAAGTTGTCCCAAACGAAACCTTTGTCTATTGAAAAAAAAAGTTTGAAGCACATGTATAACATGTCTTATAATGCATCTATTGTTGTGGATAGAAGTTAAACACCGCAATGAAATAAATAAGAAAAAATAGAATACAACGGAAAGTAAAGGACATCGAAAGAATTTAATGTGGAAAAACTTGAAATCGGGAAAAATCATGGAGCCACACCACGCCTAGAAATCCACTATGAAAGTGTGGAGAAATAAGTACAAATCTCTCTTATCTCTCACTCTCTTGTTGCTTCTCATCAATCTTACATCGTTCTTACACTCAAAACAAAAGAGAAACTCAAGTAACACCCAAAGATGCTACCCTTAAGAAAAATAAAAAAGAAAATTGTTCAATATGTCTCGAAGCGCTGTAATGCCAGTTTGGAGAGCAACGACACTCAACATCTATCATTTGGTCTATTTGACAACACTGCGGTGCCGAGAATACAACATTGTGGCACTATGCTCTATTGATTTCATAAGAAAATGTCAATCGAACAAGGCAACATTGGGGCACTCGGGTACACAACACCGGGGTACCCGAGTACACAACATTAGGGCATTGTACGAAAACAAAATTTGGAGTGCAAAGCACATGAACCCAAGAAGGGGAAGGACCCCCTACACCCCCTCCCCCCAGCGAACATGACAAACTAAGTTGAGGTCCATAGCAATAGTACGACCTAATTGATCAACACAATCAGATTTCACACAGAACCAACATCTATAACTTCAAAGGTAAGCATGTGTTCGTCTTCACATAATATATTAATATTTGCTAAGGTGAAGCAATTGGGTAAACCTAGTAATGGAGCCGTCATTGTGGTTTGCAGAAATGATTGAGAGAATGAAGGAGGGGCATTAATCTTCTCGGCTATATATATGTTACTTCCTGAAAAATTTGCTATAGTAGAGAGATGGAGTGCTTAACATCCTAGCTTTATATAAATATCCAGCATATAGATAGATATGAGAGAGAGAGAGAGAGAGAGAGAGAGAGAGAGAGAGAGAGAGAGAGAGAGAGAGATGCAGTTTTCATAAGAGACCAAAATTTTTACATGGAAACCCTTAAAAAGGGAGAAAACCACAGAGTTTTACCCAATTTTAATGAATCCACTAGTGTTTGTTGTTAATTATGAAAAATGCCCTTCCGTTGGGGAAGGTTCGTAGAAAGGTTTTGGCTCAATATAATAAATATACATCATATAGAACACTTTACAAGCTTGGGGTTAAAAGAACCCAATGTCATAAGAGCTGTTCTCAAGAGAGTGTTGGAATATTCATTGGGTTAGAAACACTATATTTAGGTTATAGAGGTCGGAGGGACTTTCATCGGTAAGTAATAGAGGTTAGAAGGATCATAGTTAGGCAACAGTGGTCGGAAGGACCGTAGTTAGGCGACGGTGGTCATAGGGACCATAGTTGATGAGCGATGAAGGTCAAACGAACCATAATCGGCTGACGGTGGTTAGAGGGACCATAGTTGGTGGGCAATGGAGGCTAGAAGGACTGTAGTCGAGCTATAATGGTTGGAGGGACTGTATTCGGCAGGCAACGGTGGTTGGAAAAACCGTAGTTGATGGGAGAGGGTGGTCGAAAGGATCGTAGTCGAGCGATGGTGATCAGAGAGGCCATAGTTGATGGACAACAGTGGTCGAAAGGACAATAAATAGGAGACAATGGTTGGAGGGACCATAGTCAGCGAGCGATAAAGGTTAGAAGGACCATATTCTGGTGACGATGGATACTAGAAGGACCATAGTTAGAAGACTATCATTGGAGCGAGGGAGCATAGTTGGCGAGCGATGGTGGTCGGAAGGATAATAGCCGATGGGCGATGGTGGTCAGAAGGATTGTAATCAGGCAAATAAGGATGGAGGGACCGTAGTTGGTGGGCAATGGAGATCAAAAGGACCTAGTTTGGCTATGGTAGTCGGAGGGATCATAGTTGATAGGCGATGGAGGTTGGAAGGACCATAGTCGGACAACGATGGTCGAACGTGTAATAGCCCATATTTTAAACTGGTCAAATAAATATTTTCAGGAGCCATTATAAGTCTAAATTATAAATCATCTTTGCCATAAGATAAATATTATGGTGATTTAACTATACTAATTTTTTCAAAAATTTTGGGCATGGATTCAATTTTTAAAGAAATTGGCATTTATCGGTACATGTGGGGATTTTGGGACCATTAGATGTCCATTTTGCAAACTAATTTCATCAAAACAATTAAAAAATAAACTATTTTATGGATATTTTTCAATAATTTTTGAAGCCCCAAAAGAAATTATATTTATTTTATGCTAAAAAAATAATTTTATTATATAATCATATTAATGTTATATTATTATTTTATTACAAAATCTAAATCCATTAACACCTTGTCCATTGAATGCTGCTGATATGATTTGATCGCTCACATGCATATTGCTCATTTATTGTGCTTTTAGTTCAGTTGTAGGTTTTGGTAACACATTGAGCTTTTAGCTCATTATATGTGGTTTAAATATTTCTAGGTTAGTGTGGAGGATTAGGAGTGTGAGGATGGTTAGAATTCTTCAAGTTAACTATTTGCTTATTTCTTACTATCAATGGCTATTCTTTTGTACTCATGGCAGGATAGATATATTATGATTGTATAGATTATAAGTAGTATGCATGATTTTTTTGAAAATGAATACATATGCATATATTGATATTTTGATCGATAATTTTATTTTTGTTGTTATTTATATTGATCAAAGAAATTAAGTAGCTCTTATTGTGTAAATTAAAAGATAAAATAATAATTCTTTTAAATTAGATTCTGGGGCATGACAAGAGAGACTATAGTCAAGGGCGACGATGGTCGGAAAGATCATAGATAAGAGATAGTGGTCGGAGGGACCGTAGTCGACATGTGATGGTGGTCAGTGGAAAGCCCAACAGTGGATACTAGATGGATGTCCAATAACGATGGCTCAGCAGAGGTACAGTGTCAATGGCTTGGTGTTCTGGATTCGTCAGCAGTGGTGGAATGGTGGAGCTACAAGATTCTTCAAGCCTTAAAACTATTCTCTTCTTCCCTCTCCACATGTGAAGAATGTGGGCCTATTTATAGTTTTTTGGAAGTGGCATGCTCCGTAAATATGGAAAAAATCTAGGACAAATTTGGAGTGTTCCATCGGATGGCTAGTATCAATTTCCCCAACCATGGAGCATTTTTAAAATGTTTATACGTCTTAATGATGTCAGAATTCAACCATCTTGGACTCGTTAGATTTATCTTGTTGAGTCGCTTAATTCGACTATAAGCATGTCATATTTGAATATCATTTGGATATCCAATTGATGTTTTGAAGCTTCCAAAAATGTTTTGATCATTTGATTTGGGCTCATTTAGGCTCGAATTGGACTAAATTTGGTGTCATTGAGTTTGTCTCATTGAGATGTTCAAATTATCCATAAGTTTGCTAAAATCATAGTTTGGATGGCCCTAAATTTAATTATGGAAGTTTTTAATTCATATTTACATAGAGAGTGAGGCCCTGCCGCACCATTTAACAAAAATGTAGTTAATGAAACTCTACTCTCAAGAGGACAATGCATCCAATCAAAAGTCTTCTCTATCCTCATCAAAATGATTTTTTGCGACATATATATATATATTTCATTGCACATTTAAGAAATAATATGAATATTGATGGAAACCAGTATGTGTAGAAACAAGATGTAGGAGGACAATGATATGCTGAACTTACATGTATAAAACTAATTTTAATAAACAAAAATAGTAATTAAGGATAAAATGGCAAAAATAAAGCTAATAGTTAACATGTAAAATCAAGGCTATAAAAATCGGACCGGACTTGCCGATTCAATCGGTTGAACAGTGAACCGGTCGGCTAGCCAGATAATTTTTTTATAAAATTGGATTTGCATTGAACAGTCCAAGAATCACTCGGACTAGCGGTTGAACCGGCGAACTAGAGAATCGACGTCGATTTTCCAAAAATAGTCCTATTTAAACATAGGGAAATCTGATCAGTTGGATTATGATCACGCGGTCCAGATTCGTAAAAAAAAACTAAATTCCTTTACAATTCCGTAATCCCTCATTTCGTTTGAACTCAGAATGAAGCTCACGTGGGAGCTAGTTCCTTCCTCTTTGCTCGGCATTCCTACTTCATTGGTGAGCTCGTAAGAGCAGTTAGAAACCTGAGACCGACAAAGCTCCTCCCAGCACTTTTCATGACTTCTTCTGCAGTTTCTTTCACCTGTTCTTGTTCTAAATAGTTGAATTGGTATGCATGCCCTAATTGCTCTGTCTTATCTTCCTCTTCCTATCATCTGCTCGTCCTCTTCTACTATAAAGAAGAGCCGCATCAATCTGCTCATGTCTGCACTTGTTCATCTATCACATTTGCCTCCTTTGCGCCTCTACTTGACCTCAATCACCCTGAGAAAGACTGGTCCTTACTGTTTGCCATTGCTGGGTCATACATTTTATAGATTTGATAAAGTTCAAATGTTTCATTTTCTTCAAATCTTACATTTTACAAATAACAAATCTGTTATTTTTTTAGATCAATATAATAATGCTTGGGTTGAGAAGGTTCGGTTCAATTCACATGTCTTAGAGGCACGTCTTTAAATAAATTGTGTTTAAGTTTATTGCAAGCATCAGTTTGGTGATTTTAAATCATGTGTTTAAGTTTATTTATGTAAGCAAAATTATTTTTAATATTCTTAAATCTATCTGTCATACTTGCTTAGAGAATATTTTGAAAAATATTGTGCATTGTTGAAGTTGCATTTGTGAATTTTTTTATTTACTGAAATCAAATTTTAATTTTCTTAAATTAGATTTCTTAATAGCTAAAATTGATATTCAGATTTGTTGAATTTGGGATTTTTATGTGCGAAATTGCATTTTGCTAAAATCAATTTCCATGTTTGTTGAAATCAAATTTTAGTTTGCTAAAATTAGATTTCTTAATTGGTGAAATTGATATTCAGCTTAATTTGCTGAATTTGGGTTTTATATGTGTTGAAATTGCATTTGTGTTTCGCTAAAATCAATCAAATATGCTTAAATTAATTTTAATATTTGCTAAACTCAATGTTAGATTGTCATATTATTATGTTCATTTTATTAATTTTTAATAATATTATTATTTATTATATTATCTGGTTCGATCGATGGAACCATGAACCTATCCTTTTTCCAGTTCGTTGTCCGATCTGGTTTTCACAACCTTGTGTAAAATAGCAATTAAGGACTAAAGATAAAAATGGCTAAGATAAGAAACCAGGAGGCATTATTCAGTGATCTGCAAGAGAAATAGAATTTTCCCTTCCTCTTTAGAAGAACTAAATCTGCTTTAAATACATTGTTGGGTTCTTATTGATGAGGTTTTTCTTTCACCTCTCAATGATTTTTTTTGTGGAAGTTGTGCTCCTAAATTTAGGTGGTACAATGATATCTACGGTAGGAATGGGCTCAGAGATTTAGAGAGTATAATGATATTATTATTATTATTATTATTATTATTATTATTATTATTATTATTATTATTATTATTATTATTATTATTATTATTTGAGATTACGGTTTCATTTGGGACTAAGGGTACAAGTGAGCCGAGCCAGCTCGAGCTTGACTCATTTATGGGCTCGCTGTTGACCTCATTTTTGTATGAGGTCATGAGGGCCAATCCAAATCTCCCTCTGGTAATCTAAGGGCTAAAAATTCTCCACCTGTCAGTGATTTAGATCCCATCTAGATTTCAACTCAGATCCCTGATCAAACTCCCATCCAAATCCCAGCTCACTTTTTAATCCCAGATCCTAAATCAACCTCCAATCAAACATCGATCACTCTCAAATCAACCCCAATCATTCACTTGATTGTAATTAATATCAATGACTGAAACTTAGTCAACTAAGTCAAAAGAATCTAGCCTAAACCCAACTTCCTAAGTCCAAACCTAGAGCCAAAAGCCTAAGTTCTAAACTCCTTTCTCGGTGAATTTTCTATCACCTGAAAACCTAGTCGAATGATATCGAATTCATGATCCGTCAGTTACATATTGATCAAGCACGTCCCTAGGTTCAACCTTCCAAATTTAAGCTCAATCTGACACTTTTAACCCTGAAAATTGAATTAATTTCCAAAGGCTACAAAATATTCAAATATTTACAGCTTATGCCACTGGACTTGCCATCCAGTGGAATTTGACCTTGGGACCCTTTCCAAACTCTCCAATCACATTCATTACCTTTGTTATGACTTTTTGACTAGTAAACTACACTTTCCCAGTCTCAGTTTGACCCAGGATTGATCAGGGGTTAAAATGACCAAAATGCCCTTTAAAGCAGTTTTTGGTCTTTTCCCCAAAAATTCAACATCACCTTCTCATATCAATCTTTAAAACCTACCCCAATGGATCCTAAACATAATTAGGAACACATTGGACCAAAACTCACATTTTGGTTTGACCTGGTTGACCAGGTCAACCATGATTGACCAAAATGCCCTTAAGGGATTTAAATACACATTTCCAACCAAATGATCTCACCAATGTATGAAACTACCTCTATTGATCTCAAAACACTCATTTGGACTTATTTGACCTAAAATCAACCCATGGTTTGACCAGGTTGACCAAGTTAATTTTGGTTGACCAAATTAACCATTTAACTCAACACTTGTCAAGTTTAACCATTCAAGCTATTTTAAACCAATTTAACCCATCAACATCATTCAATTGGACATACCCAAAATTTATCCAAGTCAAAATTCCCTTGGGTTGACTTGGTCAACCCATTTGGACGGGTCAAACCCCCCCTAATCTCATGCATTTCTTCAAAACTTCAACCCCTTGACTCCAAACCCCTTGAGATGATTTCCTACAAGACCCTTAACCCTTTCAAAGTTTAGCACAATCATCATTGACTAGCCAATGGGTTAATAAGTCAAAAAAGACCCTTTCAAACTCATGGGAAAGGGTTAAATCATGGCCACATCACCAAGCCACATTGGCAATCCATGTCTTAATCTCAAACCTAATGGAAAGTTACCCATTTCCTTCCCTAATAGAGTTTAAACCAACCCCTTAAACAAGGCTTGGCTTTGGTTCATCCAAATGGGGGGAAAAGGTGTGGTCCCCTTTTCCATGGACCAAGAGAGGTCCCTCTCAACTCCAATCCTCTCTTGTGATTTTGAGTAGCCTGGGGACACTTGTCACCCATCCAAACCACCCCAAATCAAATCTCAACCATCCAATCTAAAAGCCAAAGGTTAAGGTGGGAGAAACCTAACCTAAGAAATTTTCTTTTCATTATTCACTCTCCCCCAACTCTCTCCCAACTCTCCTCCAGCCTCCAACATTTCAAAGCCCTTCCCCATCTTCTTCAACCATTTCTAAGGCCTTCTCAAGCTTTTCCCCACCATTTTTAAGCCTCAAATCACTATTTTAGTGAGGAGAGAGCATTTTAGAGAGAGAAATAGGATTTTCCAACACAAATTTTGATCCACTTAGATCCAACTCTTGGTGTCTTCATTAAAGTTGTAGGGGATCACTTCAGCTTTCCAACAAGCCCAATATCGTCAAAATCCATCTATTAATTGGTGAGATATCACAACTTTTAATTAAATATTAAATTTGAAACCGCTCAAAATATACAATGCATGGAGCCTCCAAACTCTAGGCATTGGAAGATTAGATTACCATGAGATTATGCTTCAAATTTCATTGAATTTGGATGAGTATTTTTAAAGTTATGAGCAATTGAATTTTTAGCTCAATTTTGAACTAAAACAGGCTGAATCGACCATAGCCGTCTGATTTCCTCTTGATCAAGATCAGATGACTCATGATAAGTCAGACCGTGCACCGTTTTCCCTGGATTCGAATGCTGGTCAAATAGGACCATGCTACCACGTGTCGCTCTCTCAACTGTTGCCACCGTTTTAATTAAAAATTGAATTAAATAATTTAAAAAATGCCCAGAACTTTAAAAATTCATAGAAAATTCATTTCTTCATCAAATTAAATATTTTTGGGCTCATTGGAAAGATAATTTAGTATACTATTTATTAAAATTGAGTTTGAGTTGATTTAATTACTGGGTTGTGAGATATTTCAATTTGTTTGAAATTAGTTTTTTATATTTCTCAGAATCTAGTCAGCAATTAGGGCCCAAATTTTGGTGAAGTGTTTTTTGAGCATCTTAGGCATATATTGTGATTTTTCTAGGATCAGATGCTTTGTAATTTTCTGTGATGTGAATTTTTAAGGTATTGGGTCCATTTTGGACCCAAACTTTAAAAATTCATAACTTTAATTCTCTATAGAATTAGGCTGCAAAATGTTTGTGGTATGATTGCATGCGTACCAAGGTTAGTCACACTAAATTTCAAGCCTATTTGAATAGTAGATACACCTAGGAAAAATAATTAGGAAAAGGTTTAGAAAACTTTGAAAATTTCTAGGAGTTGTATACACACCCAATAGCGGTGAACCTTGAACACAGTAAACTTAGTGACATTTTTCCCTATAGGTTCAAATTTCATTGAATTTTGAGGCCATTAGAATAGAAAATTAAACATGTCAAATTCTAGCCCTTTTAGAGACCCAAAAATTCAAAAAATATAATAAATCCAAATCAAGACCAAAATATGCAAACAATACCTCAAATTGACTAGAAGTTAGTCCTCTATCTAGAAAAAATAAAATTCCCTTGACTGCACCTCTAATTTAACTTTAATTTAATTTCTAATAAAAATTAATAATTAATTAAATTAATTAATTAAAAATTAATTAAAAATCCCAAATAAATTCCAAACACTTGGAAACACATTCTTGGGTCATTCTTGGCCATTAGAAGTGATTCCATCAAGTTTCGGGTTGATTTGGATCAAAAACTCCCAAAACCTTCCTAATTAAAGAATTTTAAAATTAAAATAATTGAGAAAACTTTAAAAATTCATAACTAATTATAGAAAATTCCAAATTGACCAAACTTAGTGTCATTCAACTACATTTAAGGTCTAGTATTTTTCTAAAAATATCAAACTTTCAAAATTGAGTCAAATTAAAAAGTCAACTTTCTAGTCAATTGTAGTTTAAATCTAAGCTCAAACTTCAAAAAATCATAACTTTTTATAAAAAAAACTCCAAATTAAGCATACTAATAGTCTAACTACTCATCATAAGGTCTAATATTTATTTAAATTTGAAATCCTCAAAATTAACTTTAATCTAAAAAGTCAATTTTTGACCCCCTTAATTAACACAATTAAATAATTCTATTAATTTCAAAAAATCTAATAATTCATTAAAATTCTTGAAAACTTTAATTTATTAATAAAATTACTTAACCAACATTTTAATATGTAACAACCACTCCAAAGATGAAGTTTATTGGATGGACTACTCCGGGCTACGAGGCTACATGTCATAAGGAGACCTGATTCCTCGAACCTTGTGGCACAACGCCACAGATGAATTCAATGGAGTGTTAAACATCAAATTAAATTACTTTTAATTATTTAACTAAATTAAAATCCTTAATTCAACTACATTAATAAGATTTTTAGGATGGACTACTCCGGGTTGCGGGGCTACGTGTCTTAAGGATGTCTAGTTCCTTGAGCCTGGTGGAATGATGCCATGAACCTGTTAATGAAAAATATAAATTAATTTAAATTTTAAAATAGTAATCAATTAAATTAATTAATATTAATTAATCCTTAATTCCTAATCAACTAAATTAACTGAATTAACCCCGATTATTACTGGGTAACCCTGGCCTACGAGGCTATTAACTAGTCCCAAGGGATGTGAAATAAACTTTACAGCCTCGGTGAGAAACACATGTAGTAATCATTTAACAATTAAAATATATTCAAATCAATCTTTAACACATAAATATTTAAACTTTAATTAAAATTTCTCCTTCACCTTTAACAAACTCAAACATTAGACAACTTTAACAAGTCCCCCATTTTAGGATCTACCCCAGCCACACGATCTTCTACACACACTTATATGATTTTCTATAACAACTGACTCTAGATCTAGGTTAAGCTAGTATTTACTTTTTTTTGTGTGCCGGGTTTTTTAAGTTTTTATTACATGTGATTAAAATTGATTGATGTGTTTGTTTACTTTTTCTGTATTCTGTGAATTGATGTGATGGGCGATAGTTTACTCTTAGGTTAGGAACGATCTAGATGCTCATTGAGTTCTTTATAGGTGGCCACGCTCATGTAGGGAAATAAAGGGGACTAATTAAATAATTAACATAACTGTTACATGTGCTTAAGCTGCTTAGCCCCTCAAGATGAAGGAGCGTGGCCAAGTGTGTTTACTTTTATACACATACATATAACTGTTTGGGATGTATTTTAATATTTAAATGCTCATGATAACCCTGTAGGAGAGTCAAGAATTTTTATTTTTACATATCTAATTTATTTGAGTATTGAGTTGTGAATGTGCATATTTGAGTTGGGACACATAGATCCAGAGGTTGGATTCCAAAAAGGAAAGGATACACCTCAAGGGGATAGTCCTTTTCCATTTGAAAGCCTAAAGTTGGATCATTTTCATACCCAAAGTGGAAAGAATAACCTCCCCTACGGGAGAAGAGTTCTCTTTTCCATTTGGGTATACAGCCACGAAGAATCCAAGGAGCCCGAGGAGAAGAAGACTAAGGAGCTGAAGACAGAAGAGTATCCCACTCAATGTCACTTACATCTGTACTAGGACTAGAATCCGAGTTTATGGTTAGTAGTGCCGGCCACTTTTACTTTATATATTTATGGGTTGTAATAAGAAAGGCAGTTTGCCGATGGAATTTATTAATAGTTTTAATTGTTTGATGTGTTTGACATGATTTGATTGCGTATAGGATTGCCTGCTTTTTCTAGTTTTTGGCATATGTGTGCTGCTTTTTATTTTAATCTGGATATGCGGAGGCTCATGAGGGTACGTCAAAATTTTTCTATTAAAACTTTAATAAAGAATTTTAAAGACTAACATAGAAATTCTAACGATCTAAGAAGTAAGCCCGGGGACCGCTGGGGGTTCGCATAAACATCTTTGTTGCACTCTTCTTTTCCTTTTATTAGGCACCTCCCCGCCTGCGAGTTTTGACAGACCACCTGGCCCTATGAGGGTGCAGATCTGTCAAAGGGAATCTGTGCAATCTCTAGGATAAAAACTATTTTTAAGCCTTTTTTAAAATTTCTTCATTCCAACTTTATGCATTTAATCGAGTCGATCAGCATGCATTGCATTAGAAATATATTTAAAAGAGTCTAAATCTTAATTGCATTTTATTTTAGCATTTTCTCCTCACATAAGTCAAGGGACTAATTAGGACAAGCTCTAGACGTGCGGTCCTAACTCTTAAAGAACTTTAAATAAAAATTTCACTACCACTCTTTCATAAAAATGATCAGACTCATAGATTTTAATCGCCTAGGTGGTTAGCTGGCTCCCTAATCTAGGCCGAGGTAAGTATAGATTTTAAACTGCATTAGTTAGGTTCGGATTACTGTGGTCCAGTGTCCAAATTTAGATAGGATTCAGGATAGATTTTGAATCATAAGACCCTAATCTCTGGGAATATAATCCCAAATTTCTAATGAATCAATCAACTCAAACTAAAATTTCTTCTCAATCTAAAATTTAAAGCCTAACACTTAGCTTAAATTGGGGCACTTTTGAATTATTTCGAAATCCCAAGGTGTCTCTACCCTTCTCCCTTTGACTTTAAAAATAAGTGATCAATCTTATCTCAATCCCATTTGAAATTCTATTTTCACCTCTTTTGATATCACTCATAGTAAATCTTTAAACAAAATGTTTGTCATTATTTTAATTGAGAGTTTTCATAGGAGACTCCGATTTCCTACGATGTAATTAACTACGAGAGCTTGCTCTCGTAAGAGATTTAAAACCCACATTAATTTTCAAAATCATTTTTTAAAAACTCAATCGGTCTCCTTTGGGAAACTTAAATCATTGACGATCGTTATCGTCATATTCAAAGAATTAATCGCAAATGATATTTTCTCTCTTTGGAGAGATATATCCTTTGTTGATAAAACTTTGGATATGAACTTAACAATAATCCTTCTGGATTATCGTAGCTGGATATCTGGTTGAACTTTATTTTGACCCTTCGGGGCCATACGAAGTTCTTCCTTAAATTCGATTACGATATTCAAGACTGGATTTACAATTCTGAATCTGAACCCCGTTCTAAAATTTGGTTACCACCTCCTGAGGTGGTATATCTTTTCTCATGGGATGTTTAATTTTAGAATTAAAATTCAACTTCAATTTTAAATTTTTCAAAGAAAACTAATCATTTTCAAAACTCATTTTGCAAACACCAACACTCGCGAGCCGAGTTTATCGAGCTCAAGAGCCAAGCTTAAGCTTAAGTTCGAGCTTGATGAGGCTCGACTCATGAGGTCGTGAGCAGGCTCGAGTAATTATTAATATTTTTTAAATAATTTTATTTTATTTATTAAATTTGAATATTTAAAAATACTAATATAAAATGCTAAACATTACACTTTTATTTTAAATCCCACCTAAGTTTTAAAAATCCCACCTGTTGCTCACGAGCCGGCTCGAGCTCGTTTACAGTGAGACGAGCTCGAGTTCGAGCACGCCTTTTGAGATCAACTCAAGCTTGAGTTTGAGTCGACTTTCTGGCTGATGAACCGAGTTCAATAAGGCCAATACTCGACTCGACTCAACTCAATTCCACCCTTATTTGGAATAGCTTTTTTACTATTTTTAAAATGATTTTCTCGAACAAAAATTTTGGGAAAGTAGGAAAAAGCAATGGCCAAAATTTATCCCAAACGAAGCCTAAGCATAGTTTGCCACTTATACCACATCCTTTAATGCATATATAATTACATATAAAGGGAAACATAAAGTAAATTTATTTGAATGAGCATCATTTAAATTTGAAAGTATTTTAACTTCAATGTTATTGTACAAATATAGAAAATATATATCTTACTTCTTTTATGAAATAATTGTGTCATTGATGATATCGATGAGCATAATTTAATGAATGGCCATCCTAAAGCATAAAAATTAATTACTTGTTTTTATTTACATAATGTATATACAATTCTTTTCACTTACATATCAAACAAAAATGCAAGTCATAAAACTGTGTATGATGTGACATTATATGTTGTTGTCTAATGTATATGAGTTGTGTAATGCACATGATGAAGTTGAAACCAAATGTATAGACAACCATATTAAAGTAACGTAGTTTAACCTCTCTTCAATTCTTTTCATGTACATATCAGATATAAATGCAAGTCATTAAGCTTTGTGTATGATGTGACATTGTACGTTGTCGTCTAATGTATCTAAATTGTGTTGCACATGATGGAGTTTGAACTAAATGTACAGACGACCAAATTAAAGTAACGTAATTTTAGGCTAAAACCTCAATTTGGAGTATACCCATTTTAGTGATAGATTAAGTCTAATCATGTTTAAGCATAAAATATTATTATAACATTAGTAAGTATGCTTTTTTTTCCTGCTAGGGTTTCTCCCCTCCCATCTTCCTCGGCCATCGATGTTCTTTCATTCTTGTTGTGAGGATCTGCTACTGCCTGATGAAAAACAACTAAAATCTGTAGGTAATTGGTATTTCAGGCAGATTCCTGATGAAAAATTTTGCACCAGTAAACACACGTCAAAAAAAAACACTAGCGAAAAAAGATTTGTTTTTTAAAATGATTTTTTCGTTCAAAAATATTGTGGAAGCAGGAAAAAAGCAGTGGCCAAAAGCTGTCCCAAACGAAGCCTATGCGTAGTTTCCCCTTATAACACGTCCTTTAATGCATATATAATTACATATGAAGGGAAACATAAAGCACATTTATTTGAATGAGCATCATTTAAATTTGAAAGTATTTTAACTTCAATTTTATTATACAAATATAGAAATATATATATATCTTACTTCTTTTTTGAAATAATTATGTCATCGATGATATCCATGAGCATAATTTAATGAATGGCCAGTCTAAAGCATAAAAATTAATTACTTATTTTTATTTACATAATGTATATACAATTCTTTTCTTTTTCATATCAAACAAAAATGCAAGTCATAAAACTTTGTGTATGATGTGACATTGTATATTGTCGTCTAATGTATGTCAGCTGTGTGTTACACATGATGGAGTTGGAACTAAATGTACATACGACCAAATTAAAGTAACGTAGTTTAACCTCTCTTCAATTCTTTTCATGTACATATCGGAGAAAAATGCAAGTCATAAGGCTTTGTGTAAAATGTAACATTATATGTTATCGTCGAGTGTGTCTCAGTTGTGTGTTGCATATGATGGAGTTGGAACCAAATGTATAGACAACCAAATTAAAGTAACATAGTTTAACCTCTCTTCAGTTCTTTTCATGTACATATCAGACAAAAATGCAAGACATAAAGCTTTGTATATGATGTAACAGTGTACGTAGTCGTGTAATGTATCTCAACTGTGTTGCACATGATGGAGTTTGAACCAAATATACAGACGACCAAATTAAAGTAACATAGTTTATCGCTTATACCGTGTCCTTTAATGCATATATAATTACATATAAAGGGAAACATAAAGCAAATTTATTTGAATGAGCATCATTTAAATTTGAAAGTATTTTAACTTCAATTTTATTTTACAAATATATAAAAATATATATCTTACCAGTGGCGGAGCCAGGATTATTTATCTGCGGGGGCACAAATTTTTAATTTGAAAAATAGCGTAAGCTTCATTCGAGATTGAAATTGATATTAGGGTTTTAATTTTTGTTTAAATATTTAACTTAAGATTTTTCATATCTAATTTAAATAAAAAAATAATTAAAAAATATTTTATAACGAGCAATAAATATATAAAAAAGCTGTATCTTATTAATATAAATATATATATATAATTATAATTAGCATATTTTAAGCTACTTGATTTAAATTTAAATATTATAATCTTTCTCTAGTGTTATTTATTAGCTTTAATTATATAAATTTCCTATAAAAGAGAATTTAGAGATTTTAAAATAATTAAAAAATTGATGAAATTTTTAATTTTAAGAAAACTAGTAATGTGAAGATAAATGATTAAAATGGGAAAACATATAAATAAAGAGAGAAATATAAATGAAAAAAAAAAGATTTTAAATGACCTAATAAAAATCAACAAAAAATAGCTAATCTCATCAGAGAGATAGTGAACAATAAATAAAAAATTTTAAAATCATCTCACCCTCATGGGAGAGATTAGAGGTAGAGAGAGAGAGAGAGAGAGAGAGAGAGAGAGAGATGAAAGAGGGCTATAAGCCTATAACTAGTAGCAAGTACAAAATAATAAATGGTTTCTGGCGGTAGCAAAAGAAAAAGTAAATAGAGAGAGAGAGAGAGAGAGAGAGAGAGAGAGAGAGAGGAGAGAGAGCTAGTGAAAAAAACATTTATTTCCTTCAATGATTACCTGATTTTATATGAAAAAACAATTTTTTTTTTTGAGGGGGAGGGGGGGGGCGTGCCCCCCTTAAATCCGCCAATGTATCTTACATCTTTTATGAAATAATTAAATCATCGATGAGCATAATTTAATGAATGACCTCTTAGATGACTATGTCATCCTAAGAGGAGGGTGAATTGAGTTTTAAAAAATTATATTAAAAGAAGAAAATTAAAAAAATTTTAATGTTATTTGACAAAGAATAAATAATCTTATAATTTTTTATGAAAATAATAAAGAAAAATATATGCAAAAAAAGAAAATAACAAGCACAATATTTTTTCGTGTTTGGCCTGGATTCCAATCTTACCTACATCCACGCTAGACAACTCTCGGGCTAGAATCCACTAATCTCAAGTTTGCCTTGCAAACCTCTTTTCTTTAAACTAAAATTATCTACAACCTAAGTACTCTACTACACGCATGAGTACAACCCAATCTAATTACAATTTACACTTCACAAAGCCAAATGGCTTAGATCAAGAAAAGAGAAATATAATTTTGATATAAAAATACAAGCTTAAATTATCTTACAATAAAATGACCAAATTATTTGAGGTGATCTTATAATTTAATTTTAATCATCTCTCTACTTGCAAATAGAATATAAAATTTGCTCACTTTAAAATAGATTTATATCTATAATAAAAAAATATCAATAATATTTTAAATAAAAAAATTTTTCTTTATTGATTTTAACTATAACTCCTCAAATTATAAAATAATTTTAAATAATTTGATTAGATTTGAAATGTCAATCTATTCCGCATAAAAAAATAAAAATACTTGCTTTGTTATCTTTATATGAATTTTAAAATTATATTAGCAAAAAATTTTTCCTCCTGATAGACCTGAAACGGCATTTGCTTTTCTCTGCGAACTCCTGACGACGAACGACCCACGACGAACACCGACTAGACGAAAGACGACGAGCGGAGAAGATGACTCTGATCCGTGCTTGGAGCAACCTTAGTGAATCCCTCACTAACTCCCCCTCACAAGATCTTCTCTCTCTCTCCCAACTCTCTCTCTCTCTCTCTAGGGTTTCTCAGGGAAGGAAGGTGGCAAAAGATTTTTCTTGTTTCAAGAAAAAGTTTTTTTATAGGAGGGCTTAAAATTTCCCCTAAATCTCAACTAGTCGGCCAAGATCGTCCAGGACGATCGATAGATCATCCTGTACGATCAGTTCAAAATCAGTTGTTTCAGCCTGGACGATCTGGATCTTCTGGACGATCAGTAGAATAATTTGTTCATATCATCCCGTACGATCCTGCGATCGTCCGGGACGATTAGTGCAAATCGAGGAATATCGTCCAGAAGACAGTTCGGGTCGTCTAGAGAAACTTGTGCTGGACGACCAAAAAATGACTTGATCGTCCAGGACGATACAGTTATCATCCTGTACGATTAGTTCAAAAAGTGCCCAAATCGTCCTGAACACAGTTCGGGACGTACAGCTGAAATGCACTAGACGATCATGATCGTCCGGGACGATCCTGCGATCATCCAGGACGATATGATCGAATCAATTAAATATTAATTGGTTTCCTTAATTACCAGACTAATTTAGTCATGATTGTACTGAATCGTCCAGGATGATACACGTATCGTCTGGGACGATCAGACCAAATAACTAAAAATAAAAACTTGCCTAAGTTATTCTGGCGGCTGAGAATTTTTGATTTGAGCATATCGTTTCGTACGATCCAAAGATCGTCCAGGACGATTTGCTTAATCAGACTCACTTAACTTGGTCGCCCTAATTAGGGTTTCTGTTTTGGCTGGATCGTCCAGGATGATGTGAATATCTTCCAGGACGATCTGAATAAAAAAAGAACAGAAACTCTAATTCACTGAAGCTCTCCCCCTGAGTGTGTGTGTGCAAGGTTACTTAGCTAGGGGATCAGTTACATTACAATTGACTCAATAAAAAGAAAAATCATATATTTGACACACTTGGACCCGATCTTGAGTTAGCTTGATTTGCTCGTGATCTTTTGTGCCTGAAACGGGTTAGCCAAGCAAAACACACTGGAAATATATTTGTCATCATCAAAACCAGATTTGCAACAATCTCCCCCTTTTTGATGATGGCAAACATTTGTAAAGTAGTTTGAAAATAAAAATAAACAAGAGATCGAAAAACAGATATATTTTTTTTTCAAATTTTTATTTAACAATCAAACTAATACAGAAAACATAACACATAACAAAGACTGAAACGACTACAATTGACTCCCCCTTTTGACATCACAAAAAGGAGGAGGGTAAAACAGAACACGAAAATACAAGTACAAAATATAAAAGAGAACAACTACAAAACAGAAAACTAAAACTGAAGCGGATCCTGATCGGAAGAAGGAGGTGGCGGTGGAGGGTTGAAGTAATGGTGAATGGCCTGAAAGTGGGCTCCAATCCAGGCGATGTCCTGGTCATGCTGCTGTTGCTGCTGCGCAGCATAGTCAGTGAAGCGCTGGATGTCCTCGGCGTGCCGCTGCTCCTGGGCAACCACGTAGGAGTCAAATCTGGCCTCCCACTGATCGAAATGCTGCACCAGGTGGTCAAAGGGAGAGGCAATACGAAGGGGAAAGGTGCCTCGGGTGCAACAGGAGCTGGAATGGCCGCTTCCGCCTCTTCCTCAACATCTGGGGCGGGCTCCGGATGTAGTCGAGTGCTGTGTAGGACATGCAAGGCATTGTTGGTGAGGAAGGAAGGAGGAACATCTGGAGCTGCGGGATATTGCAGGTCATATTTGGTTTCGAGGGCATAGGCAACAATGTGTCCTAAGGCTAAATTTGGACGACGGCGATGACTTGGATCCCGAATGGTGGTGAGGTGCTCGAGGTACCGGATAATAAGGTCTGTGGCATTAAATTCCCTATTGGCCAGGATGTAGTAGGTGGTCAAGGATAGGAGTGGGGTGATGTGAATTCGATCCCCACCTTTGGAATGATGGAGGAACGAAGAACATGCTGAATAGTCCGGGCGTCCTTAAGAAGTATGGAGCAGGCATTATCATGATAAGGGACATTTGTATTTCGAAGGAAATGATTGGCGACACTCCAATCATAGTCTGGGTCGGTGATAAGGGTGTGGAGTTTGTCACCGGTGATGGAAAGTTGGAGAATGGTATGAAAGTCCTGGTAGGTAAGTTCAACGGGGCACTGATTTACATAAGAGTGAAGGGTGGAATAATCAGTCGAAATCTGCAAGTTTGCAAAGAAAACACGAAGGAGTTCCGAGCTAAAGGGAAATGCGAGAGTCATGATGAAGGTGAGGGAGGTATGTGCGAAGAGGTCAAGGACAGGATAAGTGAGAGTGCGGGGATTTATAATTTTCGACGGTGTGATTCCCACTTCTCAATATCGCTTGTAGGCAGCCTGATCGGCTGCATTTGGGAAGCGAGGATCAACCGGTCCCCGGGAGGAACTGGCACCCTTTTGACGGGAATGTTTGCCACCAGCCATGAGGAATCAAGAGTGTAGGGAACTAGAAGGAGAGTGGAAGAAGGAGTGTGAAAAACCTGAAGAAAACTGCTGTTTATATAGAAAACGGCCTGATCGTCCCGTACGATCGCGACATCGTCCGGGACGATATGGTCATTTATGACGTCCTGGACAATTGGTCAAAAAGGCGGTCCGATCGTCCAGGACGATCAGAGATCGTCTAGGATGATTAGACACAAGCGATCATCCTGAGGAGTCAGGCTGGACGACCGTTGATGAAAAGTATCGTCCAGGACGATTAGGTGGATCGTCCGGGACGATATGCAATAAGTGTGTCGAATGGGCCGAATTCCAATCGTCCAGGGGCTGACACGTGGATCGTCCAGGACGATAGGGTGGATCGTCCAGGATGATGGACAATAATTGGAGCAATGTCAGCCGTTTGATTAGATCAGGAGGATATGGATCATATCGTCCAGGACGATGTAAGGATCGTCCAGGACGATCACCAATAATTGGAGTTCTTTCAGCAGCAGGAGCAGCGTGGAGACGATTTTGAATGAATCGTCCAGGATGATATTTAGATCATCCAGGATGAAGAGGATCGTCCAGGACGATCGAGGTATCGTCCAGGATGATGTGAAGAAAACAGAAAAAGATGGATGATGAAGATGACCGATCAGGATCCCAAAGACACAACCATAAAATCAAAATAAAATAAAAACGAATAAAACTCACAGTAAAAACACAAACGTACAGTTTTTTTTTATCAAGCTGCTCGAGTAAATCAGAATTTTTTTTTGATTTTAGATTCAAATACCAATAAGAAGATGATTGACAATGCTGAAATCCAGAAAAGGTTAGAAAAATCAACTTTCGTAACTCCGATCCCAGGCACCTTATCGATGCAAACCTCTTTCAAAACAAAAATTCGATTTAGAAGAAAAGACATTAGATTTGAAAAGAGATCCTTTTAAGCCTCATTCCAGAAAAATATCTGATATAATAGTGTTACAAAGTAAAAAATCAGAAATTCGGATTTTCAAAACACAAGCTTTTGAAAATATTACGTGACGCACAGATTTTTCTAAGATATTTAACAATCTGAAAGGGAAGAAAGCTTGGTTTGGGCTCATTTTGTGCATCTTTTTCAAATTGGTTGGCACTTTGCCCATCTTTTGATTTTTGATACACTTTGTGTATCCACTTTGGCAATTTCGTATATTTTCAATTTTGGGCTCATTTTATGCCTCTTTTTCAATTTATTTGGCGCACTGCGCATCTTTTATAAGCTTTTTCCTTTTCATAATCATTAAAGAGTCTCAGCTGTGAGATTATCTTCAAACATAGGAGATGACTCTCCATAGTAAGGAAGAATAATTCACAAAACAAAAGCCATACAACATATGATAAATGCAACCACTTGGTTTAGAAAATCAAACTAATGACTCAAGACTTTGAAAAACAGTATTGATATGAGCTAGATTACTGTAGGAAGATAAAATAATCTCTATTTCAAAAACAAACATTTTAATTTTGAAGAGGATTTTTATCCAAAAGAAACTATACACCAGTAAAGGAGTTAGAGGAAGAGAAACAATCATCAATGTTTCTCTTTTAACAGATTCAGTGGAATCTCACTTACCAGCTTCCAAATAAAAATAAGGTAAAACTCCCAGTCAGAAATTCAGATTATCAGAAGTAGTGAGCGGTGATCAGATTTTGAAAAGTATAAAACAGTTAGTGAAAGATATGACCCAGTGAATAAAAAGCAAGTAGAAAATCACTTCAAAGTAAATACTCAAATCAAACTAACTGTAAGGCTAAAACGGAAATCAGCAGAAGAAATAAAAATCAACTGAAAGCAAATAATCAAACCAAAAAACTAACTAAAAAAATAGAATACCAATCAGAACAATCAGAAATCAGCAGTCATCAGAATCAAGCATTTATATCAATCACTCCTAATCTGGTTCTCAAAATGCTGAATGAGTCAAAGGCCAGTGGTTTAGTGAATATGTCAGCCAGCTGATTTTCAGTTGCTACATGATATAGCTCAATGTCCCTTTTGTAACATGGTCCCTAATTAAGTGATGCCTTATGTCAATATGTTTGGTCCTAGAATGTTGGATTGGATTCTTAGAGATGCAGATGGCACTGGTATTATCACACAGAATAGAAATTGTGCCAACAGGTAAACCTAAATCCAAAACTTGTTGCTTCAACCAAAGAACTTGGGCCACACAACTCCCTAAGGCAATGTACTCAGCTTCAACAGTGAAAAGTGCAACTGAGTTCTATTTTCTACTGGACCAGGAGACTAGAGACTGTTCTATGAATTGACAAGTCTCAGAAGTGCTCTTTCTATCCACCCTACACCCCACAAAGTCAGAATCAGAATATCCAATGATCTCAAAAGAGGTGCTGTACCTAGGGTACCAGATTCCTAGGTTTGGGGTCCCTAAAAGATATCTAAGAATTCTCTTAACAGCAGTCAGGTGGGACTCTTTAGGATCAGCCTAAAACCTAGCACAAAGACAGATACTAAACATGATATCAGGTCGGCTAGCAGTCAGGTAAAGCAGTGATCCTATTATCCCTCTATACTTCTTCTGATCAACAGATTTTCCACTTGAATCCTTATCTAACTGAACTGAGGAGGTCATGGGAGTATTGTATTGATGGCTTGGCTTTGTCCATTTCATATTTCTTCAAAATGTCCTTAGTATATTTAGATTGATTGAGAAAGGTTCCATCATCTGTTTGCCTTATGCTAAACTCCAAAAAGTAGGACAATTCTCCATCATACTCATCTCAAACTCCTTACTCATTGTTTTAGAAAACTCATCACATAAATATTTATCAGAAGATTCAAAAATTATATCATCAACATAGATCTGAACAATGAGTAATTCATCCTCTAATCTCCTCAGAAACAGGGTGGTGTCTACGCTCCCCTTAACAAACTCTCTTTCTAACAGGAATGTGCTAAGCCTCTCATACCAAGCTCTGGGTGCCTGTTTCAATCCATATAAGGCCTTTTTTAATTTATAGACATGACTTGGATATTGGGAACTCTCAAAACCTGGGGGTTATTCTACAAAAACATCTTCTTTTATTACCCCATTTAAAAAGGCACTCTTAATATCCATTTGAAACAGCTTGAATCCCTTATAACAGGCAAAGGCTAGTAGCACTCTAATGGCTTCTAATCTAGCTACAGGGGTAAAAGTCTCCTCAAAATCAATCCCTTCTATCTGATTATACCCCTTAGCCACTAATCTTGCCTTATTCCTAACCACCACACCAGAATCATTCATCTTATTCTTAAAGACCCACTTGGTTCCCACAATACTTTGATTTCTAGGTCTTTCTACTAACTCCCAAACATTATTCCTTACAAATTGATTCAACTCTTCCTGCATAGCTAAAATCCAAAACTCATTCGACAAGGCTTGATTGATGTTGGTGGGTTCAGTCATTGAGATAAAGGCAGAATGATTTACTTCCTTCCTAAGTCCATGCCTAGTCCTAACACCTTCAGAAGGGTCTCCTAAGTTCAGTTCTTTAGGATGACTCGAAGAATATTTCCAATCTCTAGGCAACGTGGTTTGAGGTTTTACCCTTTCCTCCAGATTTGTATTTCCAACCCCTTGGGTAACCTCAACAATCTCTTCATCTTCTACTTCAGATCTAGACTCCTTAGGATCAAATCCATCAAATACTACATGGGTCGTTTCTTCCACCACCAAGGTCCTCTTATTGAACACCCTAAAGAATTTCCCCACACTTGAATATCCTAAGAACACTCCTTCATCAGATTTGGGGTCAAATTTTCCTAAGGGTGACTTCCCGTTGTTCAGAATGAAAACCTTACAGCCAAAGACATGGAGGTGGGACAGATTTGGAGTTCTACCCTTAATGATCTCATAAGGTGTCTTGTTCAGTTTGACTCTCACATTCACCCTATTCAGCACATAACAGGCAGTATTCACCGCTTCAGCCCAAAAGTATTTTGGAAGTGAATACTCGGCAAGCATGGCTCTTGCGGCTTCCACTAAGGTCCAGTTCTTCCTTTCAGCTATCCCGTTCTGCTGAGGGGTCCTAGGAGCTGAA
The DNA here is from genome assembly GCA_019925795.1 of Dendrobium chrysotoxum. Lineage (NCBI taxonomy): Eukaryota > Viridiplantae > Streptophyta > Magnoliopsida > Asparagales > Orchidaceae > Dendrobium > Dendrobium chrysotoxum. Next base: position 94,245,726 of record CM034305.1, on the reverse strand, counting down.
AAATTGTGACTAATCCCTTGCTCCTCACAAAAACTTCCAAATCTTTCATTTTCAAATTCCCCTTCGTGATCACTATGGATGGTAATAATCTCACATCCTAACTTCTTCTGAATCCAAGTAGAGAAAGATCTAAACTCATCAAATGACTCAGATTTATGTGACAAAAACTTCACCCAAGTGAACCTCGAATAATCATCTACAATCACAAAACCATAGACTCTCCCCCATAAGCTGGCAGTGCTAATGGGTCCAAAGAGGTTCATGTGAAGAACTTCTAAAGGTCTAGAGGTACTAATGTCCTTAACAGAGTGAAAAGAGGACTGGACTTGCTTCCCCAACTGACAGGCATCACACAAGTGATCCTTAATGAACTTAAGCTTGGGCACACCTCTAACTAAGTCCTTTTGGGTGACTCTCCTAAGGGTTTTCATACTGGCATGACACAATCTCCTATGCCATAACCAAGACTCATCAGCAGCAGTTTTTAAGCAAATTGAATTATCAGATTTAATGCAACTTACATCCAGCTTGTAGACGTTATTGATCCTTTGCCCCTGCAAAATAACTTCATCATTTAAGCTTAAAATGCAGCCAGTGGGCAGGAATTTGATGTTGTATCCCTTGTCACAGAGTTGACTGATGCTCAGCAAGTTGTGTTTCAGTCTATCTACAAGCAAAACATTATCAATCATAAAATTCTTTGAATCACCAATTATACCTGAGCCTACCACCTTCCTGGTGGTGTTATCTCCAAGTGTAACCTTGCCTCCAGCTCTGGCCTCCAATAAAATGAACTGATTTGCATCTCCAGTCATGTGTCTAGAATATCCGTTGTTTAGGTACAACATGCTTTCACGAGATCTTGTGTGAGAGCACGCCTACAAAAATATCAAATGTCAGTCTTAGGAACCCAAACAGGTTTGGGTTCCTTCTTATGAAAAGAAGAATGTAATGCATGCGTGCCGTACTGTGAAACAGGCAGTTTGGGTTTCCACACCCAATGTGTACTACGGTGAACAGTGCAGGTGTGGGAAATGTGTCCTAACATGCCACATGAAAAATATCTAACACCAGGAAATGGGTTAACTAATCTACGTGGGTGATAGTGCCTCTTCTTAGATGTATATGAAACATGCTTTGATGAACTTGCAACAGATTTTTCAAAAGGTGGCGGTGCATAAAACTATTCAAAAGTAGGCGGTGTTTTGTTTCTTTTCAAAAGCACTGATTTTCACTTTCAAAAACTCAATATGTTTATTTAAACTTGTAATTTTAAAAGTTCTTGCACTTTCATTACTTTCTAAATCACATGCCATATCATTCACTTTCTTAAAAGCAACTTCTAATTCAACATGCGATGTTTTTAACAAATCATGCTCAACAGCTAAATCAGAATATTTTTTGTTCAAATTATTGAATTCATCAAGCAAGGACATGTGATTGGAATCAAGTGTGGAATGATCTTTAACTACAGAATCATGCTCTTTTTGCAAAGTCAAATAATCTAATTTCAGACTAGTATGAGTTTTCTTAAGCTTCCTATACGATGTATGAATTTTTTCAGAAACTTTAAATAATTGATCGCAAGTAAGCTCACATACCTCTTCCTGGTCTGACTAACCAGGGTGATCATCAGCCATCAGACACAAATTTGTCTCCTCCTCTTCAGCTTCAGTCTCAGAAGAGTCGGATGCAGAGTCTGCCCAGAACGCCTTCTGAATTCGCTTCTTGTCCTTTCTGAACTTTGGTTTCTCCTCACCCTTCTCCTTGCTTGGATGAGCTTTAAGTGTAGGACAATCAGCCTTAATGTGTCCAGGCTTCCTGCATTCAAAACAAATAGATTCAGATGAACCTTTAAAGTTTCTACTGGTCTTACCTTTGTTCCACTTCTGAAAAATCTTATTCTTCTTCCTTAGAAAGCTCTTGAATTGCCTAGTGATTAAGGCAACATCATCGCTATCAGACCCGAAAGTACTAGCATCTGAATCTTTGGCCTTTAGTGCTACTGTCTTCTCCTTCTTGCGTTCACCTGCATCAAGTTGCCTTTGGTTCACCCCTTGCTCGTAAGCAATGAGTGATCCAAGTAAGCTGTTAATAGAGTAAGTTTTTAAATCTTTAGATTCAGTGATCGCAGTAATCTTAGCATCGTAAGAAGCAGGCAAATATCTAAGAATTTTGTTCACTCTTTCGTAGTTAGTAAGTTTCTCTACCTAAAGCATGCAAAGAGGTAACAATCTGAGTGAACCTTGTGTACATTTCTGAAATAGTCTCACTAGGTTTCATGCGAAAAAGTTTGTAATCATGTAACAAGATGTTTAACCTAGATTGTTTGACTTTAGTTGTACCTTCGTATGTTATACATAATCTATCCCAGATTTCTTTTCCCGTTGTACAAGTAGAAACACACATATAGTCTTCAGATTTCAAAGCACAAAAGAAACAGTTCAAGCATTTTGCATTTAACTGTGCTAAATCACGATCATCAAACGTCCAATCAGCAAAGGGCAATTCAGTTT